>SIJG01000033.1:563832-575050 GCA_023374025.1 Heterodera schachtii | reverse complement strand
AATATCGCTCGGGAGAAATACCCCCAAGCCAAAATCAAACCCGGGGACCGTCCCCGGCCAAACCCTGAAGAAATTTATGTCAGATGGTCACTGGAAACCCAATTTTAAATTCAATTTTTTCAAGATTTCACTTAAATAAAAAATAAAAAAAACCTGTCAATTTTGAAGACAAATCCAAAGCATGGCAATGGTCCAAAGACGTCAAATGACTGAAAAAATGAAATACATTAATAAAAATATGATAACTTTGGATCTGGCGGAAACATACATGAAAAGGGGGGGGGGTCAACCAAAATTTTTGCGAAATGGTCTGGGAGGGGGGGTCGAGGGGGGGGTCAGCGGCCAATTTTGCGAAATGGTCCAGCCATGTAATTTGACGACCTTTTTTTTTGCTTTTCAAAAACCGTTTTTTTCGCGGCGCTGTTTACTGAAACAGAACCAAACATTACACGTCCTCCGCCCCCTGCCCCGTCCCACACTTCAACAAAACCCACCTCTCCTCCTCCTCCATCAGCGCCTGGTATGATGCCTGCGGTCCATTTGACGTCGCACCTGTTCCGGCGTCATATCATGGAGTCCCCTCCTGGTGCGTCCATGGCGATCACGGGGCCTCCCGCGCGTGTAGTTGTAGCCGCACATCGGACAAAACAAGTTGAAGCGCACCCAATGTAGAGGCAGCGTCGGTGCAGCGGATGGTGGCAGCCCATCGTGGTCCGCGTCAGTCGGCTCAGTCGGCCCCAGCAAATTGAACAGCGCTCGGCTCGTCGCGATTTGGTGGTCTGTGGGAAAAAAAATTGGGGGAAAATTATTTTCGGTTTTAATTTTTTTTAAATTTAAACTTACGTTTCCTGCCCTTGCTCTGGCCGCCTTGCGCTGCTGCGCTTGACGCTTTTGCGCCTTGGCCGCGCGCGCCCGTGCCGCGTTCATTGCGTTGGCCATTCGCTGAAAAATGGGGGAGGGGGACAAATTAGAACAATAAAAAATGCAATTAAAAACAAAAAAAAACAATTACCGAAATAAACTGATGATTAAAGTGGCGGTGGAGGAGGACGAATAATTAAGTAAGTGGATGGAATGAATGAACGGAATGAATGCGAAAAAGCAAAATGTGCGGCCTTAAATATCAAATTTTTTAGTCGGAAGAGTCAAATTTTTCGGATAAATGCCATGGACGGTAAAAAAGAAAAAAAAGCAGCAATAAATGTTTTTATGGATCGCTGCCCGTCATTTCGTCCCGCGTCGTTTCGTCCCGCGTCGTTTCGTCCTGCGTCGTTTCGTCCCGCGTCGTTTCGTCCTGCGTCGTTTCGTCCCGCGTCGTTTTGTCCCCCAAGCCTAAAATTAGTCGTTTCATACCCCAAATTAAATTCTATTTTTAAAAGACATTACATTTCGAGTTATTAGTGCATATTTTGGCAGTTTTTAGACTAAAATCCAATCCATAGTTAATGAATTAATAAAATACTTTATTAATTGAGCAAATAACATAACATAATTGTAATTGAAAAAACAGGTCAAACAAATTCTAAGGGGCATTCATCGAATCTTCTGTATTTTCATAGTCCTTCAATTTTCCTGCATATCCTTCGACCTGCAGACCAAGTGCCGTCATAACATCGTGAATTTCGGCATCGTTGTTGTATGTTGCATCCGCCAAAATTCTCATGATGACTGCGTCCTGCAGCACGTAGCGTTTGTGTGTCCCAGCAAACGCTTAAAAGAAAATTAAAGAAAAATAAAACAAAATGAAAAAAACGGACACGAAAATGGAGAAAGACCACCAGGACGAACTCCAAACGCATTGTCACCGTCAAGCAGCTGTTGCTGCGTCATTCCGATATATGTCCTCGCAAAGTAGAGGAGAAACTGCTCCATCTCCATAGGGGCGGTGCCGGCAATGACGCTGAATGCTCGTCTGACGTAAGTTGGTGGCAACAATGGCAAAGATAGGACATTTCTGAAAAAATTATAAAGTCAAGTCAATTTCTGAATTGTTTTACCTGAAAGAGTGTCGAACCGCTTCACCACGCACAGACTGTTCCCCATACATTAGTCACGCACACTGCATCTCCACAACTCATTATGTTTGAGCGTAAATCGGAACCCTTAAAAACGAATATTTCTTGAAAAAATTTTTTCTCACCATTAAACCAAATGCAGACACCTCCTCTTTTCGTTTCTCCAAGTTCGAAGTTTACGATGGCGTGTTCTTCAAAATCATCGTCGCGGTCGTTGTTGTTTTCATTTTGTTCACGGTGATCAGCAGTTAGCGTTTCGTTTTCACTGTCATTGTTATCCAAAACGCGCTTACGACATTTTTGAAGATTTTCAATTTTAAAATCTAAATATTTTATAAAACAAATTTGGGGACGAAACGACTAATTTTGGCTTGGGGGACGAAACGATGCGGGACGAAACGATGCGGGACGAAACGACGCGGGACGAAACGACGCGGGACGAAACGACGCGGGACGAAATGACAGCGCGCCTTTATGGATAATTATTGGCGTTCTGTTACATTTAGTTTTTATCTTTTTTTCTCTCAATTTTATGTACTATCTTGCCTTTTTTTCGTTTTTTAGTTTGATCACATTTGATCAGCCATAGCTCGCTTCATTCCCAACTAAGCTGAATAAATTTGGTATCTAAAAAAAGATTTTGAAATGTAGAATCTTTTTCTAAGCGAATGCTAAGCAATATGACATCTCAGAAAAAAGTTGTGGGAGTTTCAAATTTTTATCAGGTTATAACTAGGGTTTGTAATTATATGCACATGCATATTTTTTCCTGGAACGTGGGAGGTCTGAAATGCACGAAAAACATGTTTTTAGCTTGTTTTGAAGCTTCTAGGATGACTTTCCATATGCATATTTTGCATATTTCATGCGCATATTTTAAGATTTTATGTGCATATAATTACAAACCCTACTCATAACCACTTTTATGGTCTTTCGAGGGTGCTGATTTTTTTTCAAGAATGGATTTTTTAGGGTAAAACTTCTAATTCATTTGACAATTGTTATTTTGATGTAAAGCAATGCTTCAATTGTTAATTGGATAAAAAGGCGCAATTTGTGCCAAAATTTGACCGGTTTTGACATATATTTTGGAAATAAAAATTTAAACTTTTTGTTCGAGTTAGGGTCTGTGTTCGGAATTCAGGGTTGCCCAATTTTCTGCTTCATTAATTGAGTGACATCAATTGATGAAAATGAGGCTTTAGTCGGTCGTCTTCTTCAATATCTCTCCCCTTTTAAGGTACATTGACCATTCTGTGCTCACATTTATCCGTTCAAATAAGCCAATTTGGGACAGAAGTGGCATCAAATTGAAGCTGTCCGTGTCTTTTTCACACAAAACTGATGACCAGCCAATTTGGAATGTTTTTGTCCGTGAAATTTGGCCCTTTTTTGCGCCAAACATTCGCCATTTGATTCTTCTCGATGGCTATCATTTGGACAATTTGCGTCGTCGCATTTCGCCAACAATTCTCGCTGATCTTGACCAATTCATTTCAATCCATTCTGATGATCTGTTCCTTGATCGAATCGTTGCTTTTGATGGGCCAAAAGCAATTCCTTGTGCTGCCCAAGCGTTGGCCAAATGGTTGCACACGCCGAAAAAAGACGGACAACCGAAGCGATTGCGTTCATTGTATTATGTTTATCCACCAAATCTTGAATGGATCAACAGTTTCAAGAAGGTGTGTGAACAGGGAGCAAACCCCAAAAACGTCGCCGGTAGACTATTTGGAACATAACTTTGTTCATTGTCAATCAAATTAAGCATTCTTAATGTTGTTCGATAACTCTGTGTGTTTTTTATAAATTTGCAAAATTTCAAAAATTTTCGTTCATATTTCAAAAAAGATATGGCCAAAAGGAACTCAAAAAGCTAGTTTTTCGAACTCCTTTTTTTGCTCTGATTTTTTTGTGTATGAATACAAAATTTTTTGAAAATTTGCAGGATAATAGCATTTTTCAAAAGCTTTCGAACAATACCAAGAATATTTCATTTGATTGAGAAAGAAAAAAGTTATGGTCCAAAAATTCATCCGGCGACGTTTTTTTCCTGGTCCGGTGTGAACACATTTTCCTTAAACAACACTGATTGCTGTTGAAGCGATGTCCAACAATTGTTGGGGAGACGGCGGCGGCGATTCAATGGGAAAAGGACGTCAATTTGAACATTGTCCAATTTAATTTGTGCTGTGGCGGCATTAATTGCATTGGGTGAGAGCAGAAACAACGGAATTTAATTTTGTCGAGAAATTAAAAAAAAAAAATTCAGGCCATTGTCGCCACCAGCGGATGAAGAAAAAGCGGATCAAAGCATCAAAAAGTCGTCTGACAGCGTGGAAATGAATTAATTAATTAAATTTGAGAAATGGCCTATCTCATACAATTGGAATTTGATTTGGTGCTCTCGTTTTTCCCTTATAAATGCTTTTGTTGATTCTTACATTTATTTGCTTGCTTTTTTTGTGTGTGAGAATTACTTGGAGTTACTTTAATCCGCGGTTGACTGATTGGCGGGGGCCCTTCGGGCCCCCGCAGTCAACCGCCTGTGGCGCTCGTCAGACTTTTTCCTCCGCCCTCCGTCTCGCCCCACTACTTGCTCCGTCTTCGCATGCTCCCTTTTGCGAAATTTTGCTTTTAAATGTTATTTCCCGTTTATTATTTTTCGGTACTAAAGTGTCCATTTTCACTGGGACTCAGTTGTTCCAGTGCATAGATGGCGTCGGTTCGACTTGATTCCCTGATTTTTAGACATAGCTCGTCAAGAGCTTTCGAATGATACCAAATTTGTATGGGTTTGACCCTTTTAAAAGGTTAGAAGTGCCCCACTTCGTCCACTTTTCCGCATTTTGAATCGGTTCAAAAACCGTTTTTGCCATTTCCGCACCTCAGGAGTATTTTTCCTGGGCTTTACAGGGCACGAGAGAATAAATGACATCATTTGTATTCATTTTTTTTGCGGGTGGTAGTCTAAAGTAGCTCCAAATTTGGCCAAATTTCGAACAAGCTTTTCCAAAAACGAGATTTTTGATGCATGAAATGCATTTTCAGGTATATAG
Organism: Heterodera schachtii; assembly: GCA_023374025.1. Classification (NCBI taxonomy): domain Eukaryota; kingdom Metazoa; phylum Nematoda; class Chromadorea; order Rhabditida; family Heteroderidae; genus Heterodera; species Heterodera schachtii. The sequence continues at coordinate 569,976 of SIJG01000033.1, read as the reverse complement.
AGAATTTTAAGGGTATTGAATGATACCAAGAATGTTTAATTTGGTTGACTTTGACAAAAGTTAGGATGATTTTTTTGTCGAAAAACAGTACGAGTTGGCCTAGTACGAGTTTGGTTTCGTTCGTTAGGAATGCCCATTTTTCCACATTTTAAACCGGGCCAAAAACAATTCTATAGGCTTAAACATTTATATTGATATTAAAAGTATTTTTGTATTCGAACGAAAGAATCAACAAATCAAATGAAAGCATCAAATCAAATTCCAATTGGTGAGGCTTCGACCATTTCTTAAACATAATAATTTTGATTGCTTTCATCCGCTTCTTCTTTCTCTTCTTCCGCTGGTGGCGACAATGGCCTAAAATTAAATATATTTTATCGAAAAATCAAAAATTGCTATTGCTGCTCACCCAATAGTTTCGTTGATGTCACCCCACAAATTAATTGTGACTTTATTCAAATTGTCATGCCAATTTCCATCGTTTTCCCATTGAACCGCCGCCGCCTTTCAGTAATTGGACATCGCTTCAACAGCAAAACACTAATGCTTTCATCATCCGCATCATAACTTGACGTTTTCTCCAATGTCAGCTTTTCTTTGGTCCGTTCGTTCACCAATTCAAATGGCTCAATTGAATTTGTTGACGCTACAAAATTAATTTTGTAACTGACAGAAGAATTGGTGGCACGGATAAATATCTAAACAAAAGAAAGTGCAAATCAAAAAGCAATCAGTTGTTTAATTAATAGCACTCTCTGATTTAGTTGTGAAAAAAATTAGAAAAAATTTTTCAAAAAAAGAGAGGTCCATCGAAATATCAACCAATTTTATGAAAAATGTAACCCAAACGCACCTCCTTGAAACTGCTGACCCAATCTACGTTCACTTCTTCGTCAAAGTCTTCGCAAAACAATCGCTTTGGTTGTCCATTTTTGCTCGGCGTGTGCAACCATTTGGACAACATTTTCCCGGCAGAAGTTGCATTTGGCCCATCAGAATCAACAATTGCTTCTGGGAACAAACAATCTGATTGAATTGAATTCAAATGATCAGTGAGAAGTGTCGGCGAAGTGCGACGACGCAAATTGTCCAAATCATCGCCACTGGTAAAGCACAAATGGCGAATGTTGGTAGCAAAAACGGGCCAAATTTCGCTGGCCAAAACATCCCAAATTGGCTGGACATCTTCGGGTTCGTCACCATCAATGAACAATTCCAATTTGGTGCCCATTCTGTCCCAAATTTGCTTGTTGGCATGGAGAAATTCAATGACGGAATGGTCAATGTACCTGAAGAAACATAAAAAATAAGCATTAAAATATACAAAAGTTTAAAATTACTCAATCCAAAGATGATTAAAGCGGATTTTGTTTGGCAGCGGACGGTCAGGAAATGGAAAATGCACAGAATTGCCATCGATCCGTACAGACACTTTCGCTTTTGGTCCTTTGTCCTTTTCAATTCTGATCATTCTCCAAATTGTCAATTCGCTTTTTCCATCAAAATGTGCGTCCACCAACACATCAAAACGTGGCGAAAGCAATGCCATTTTGAGTCCGAGTTGAAAACGGTTAAAAGATGGGAGAATGTCCATCCAAAGGTCGCTACAAATCCAGCTGAAAAACGTACGTAAAACCATTTAAAAAACAAAAATGAGGAGCAATTTCAGAAAAAATTTCAATTCAAACGCCGGATAACCCAACTCGTAGAGTTTTGACACTCATAATGGCTCACGAAAATGCAAATGCCGAAAAATCGTTCAATTTAAAAATTTCTCACATTTTTTTCCTTAAACGTCGGTTCATTTTGCGTCAATTAACAGCACAATTATTGTCGTAAGTTGTGATTGAGAAAAATTATGTTAACTAAACTAAAAAAACTTATTTATGTTGTGAAGAAAATAAGCAAAAATAATCAAATATTTTATTTTTCAATTTGATCGCTATAAAATATAATTTTAAGCAGGAAAAACACCTTAGTTGATTTTGATTTGAGCCAAGGACCCCTGTTTTCACTATGTTTTCAACAATATTACATATTTTCAAAAAATTTTATGTGAAGGGTCCGCCAGGAAATATTTTAAAATAATTTGTAAGTTAATTTTTGTAAGATTTTGACCAAAAAAAAATATTTGGCTAAAATTTTGAAAACTTAAAGGAATAAATGGACCGAAGGTGGGGGAAATTTTGATTGATGCGAAACGGAGAAAAAACCATCTTGAAAATATAATATTTCAGCAAAATGTCGCCAATTAAAAAATGAACATAATGCCATAATATTCATAAAATGATTAATTTCAAAAATCTTTTTGAAATATCTTTGCATTTTTCGAAAAATTCAGCGTAAATGTAATTTTAATGCATACAACGCATAACCATACTGATCATAATTCTGGCTGGCATCTCTATTCCGGCCAATTATCGAATCACCGACTAATAAAACCAATAAAATTGGTTTTGAGCAATTGAATTTTGGGGCCTCCGATAAAAATTTATCCAATTCCAATTCACCAACTCAAAAATGATCGCCATTTTTCAAATACATATATTGAACAAAAATTCGAAAACAACAGATAAATAAATGTGTAAGAAGCAGACAAAGCATTTCTGAGAGAAATAAGCATCAAATCCATTTGAAATAATTATTGTAATTCACTTCCGCGCACTCAGACGACTTTTTGATGCTTTGATCCGCTTCTTCGTCCGTTGATGGTGGAGACAATGGCCTGAAATTGAGTTTTTATTTTTCAACAAAATCAAATTCTGTTCATTGCTGTTCCTCACCCAATGGTATTATTGCCACGCCATAATTCAAATTTGACATTGTTCAATTTGCCGTCCCAATTTCCGTCGTTTTCCCACTGAACCGTCTCCCCAATTGGGCATCGCTTCAACAGCCAATAAAAAGTGTCTTCATTTATTAGTGTCAGCTTTTCTTTGGTCCGTTCATTCACCAATTCAAATGGCTTATACACTTTTATGGCATGGTCAATTCGAATAATGTAACTGGCGGCAGAAGTGGCACGGGGAAATGCCTAAACAAAAAGAAAACGCAAATTAAAGGTAATTAATCAATTAGTCAGTCAGTCGTCTAATAAAATATGGCCGGCCACCTCTTTGAAATTGTTGACCCATTTAAGATTTGGTGGATTCGAATAATAACGATAAAACAATCGCTTTGGTTGTCCGTCTTTGCTCGGCGTGTGCAACCATTTGGACAATGCTTGGCCAACAGTTGCATTCGATCCATCATCAGCAATTACGTCGGGCAACAGAGCAATGGATTCGAATGAATTCAGATGATCAAGATCGGTGAGAATTGTCGGTGAAATGCGGCGACGCAAATTGTCCAAATGAATAGGACCGGCAATGCTCAAATGACGAATGCCTGTCGCAAAAATTGGCCAAATTTCATGGGTATAAACATCCCAAATTGTGTTGTTGCCGTCTTGACAAACTGGACGAAGGGATTTACCGTAAGAAAATTGATTGATTTCTGAATATTTCTAAACTCCATTTTTTCAGGCTTCTGGCGTTGTCGGGGAGAACGTCGTCTACATGCTGCGCGACGCGTTCAAGCGACGAGGCGACGTGGACATCGACGTGGTTGCACTGCTCAACGACACCACGGGGACGATGCTCGCCTGCTCCTTCATTGAACAACACTGCTACGTCGGAGTCATTGTCGGGACGGGTAAGAGAATTAATTTTTTGTTTGATTTTCAATTGAATCTCATATTTTTTCTTTTCAGGCTGCAACGCCGCATACATGGAGCGACTGGAGAATGTGCCGAAGCTCAAGGGAATTGTGAACCCCGCGGAAGGTAAAAATGGAGGTGAAGGGGTGGCCGCAAACGGCACTAATTTTTGAAACAATTTCAGATGGTCTGCCGGCGGAGATGTGCGTCAACACGGAATGGGGAGGATTCGGCGACGACGGCGCACTGGACCAATTCCTCACCATCTACGACCAGCAGTTGGACCAGCAGAGCCTCAACCCCGGCCGCCAGCGCTTCGAGAAGACCATTTTCGGCATGTACATGGTGGGAAAGTTTTCAAATTGAACAACAATTTATGTTAAAGAGAGTTTTCAGGGTGAGATCGTCCGTCTTGCGCTGGAGGACTTGGCACGTCGCGGCCTGTTGTTCAGCGGCGACTCCACTCGAATTTCCGAACGCGGCTGCATCTCCACCAAGATGGTGTCCGACATCGAAGGGTAAAACTGTTTTTGCTCTAAAAAATTGCTTAATTTCACTTCGTTTGCAGGTTTATGCACAGCACCGACGGGAATCCATTCGCCAAAGTCGGCGAGATGCTGCGTGCCATCGGTGAGTTGTCATTTGATCATTTTTTAGTCTTTCAACATCCCATTATCCCATTTTAGGCATTTCCAACTCATCGGCCGCCGACTGTGCAAATGTCGCCTACGTCAGCTCATTGGTTGGCACGCGCGCCGCCCATCTCTGTGCCTGTGGGCTTGCCGCCATCCTCAACCGCATGCAGAGGCCCCGCGTGACGATCGGCGTCGACGGCTCCGTGTTCCGCTTCCACCCGACCTTCAAATTCAACCTGGACCAGAAGATCAAGGCGCTGTTGGCTGTCAAATGCGAAGTGAGTTTCAAGTTCAATATCATTTTCGCAATGATTAATTTTCCCCATAATTTCAGTTCTTCATGGTGCTCAGCGAGGACGGCAGTGGACGAGGCGCAGCACTCGCAGCAGCGGTCGCATTGCGGATGAATCGTCTTGTGGGAGCGTGAACAGCCTGTGACGATGCCGTCCGATGTCAGATGTGTGAATCTTAGGCCCCACAATGTCATATGTATGTATTGTAATGTTAGGCATTTTGTCCCATGTCTGTTTGTATATAAGGTTGAATTCCTAAGCACAATGATGTTCCATTATTCACAATCTGTATCTATCAATTGTTCATATATATTGTGTGGTGTGATGATAAATGAGAAAACATTTATGTCGTTGCAAAGACTGGAAAATTGATTTGCCTGTTTCAGTATAAGAAGTTGGCACTTGTTTAGAGGTGTTTTTTTTTGTTCGAATTGAAGTTAAATTTAAGTGAAAGAATTGCGGCGATAAATTCGCAAGTCCCTGCGGTGAAGTGAGAACGACCCAAAATTTGTTGTTCATATAGAATAATTTTGTGTTTGCCCTTTCTGGCCAACGTATTTTTCCAGAAAAATTGGTAATACTGAAGTTTATCCCCCCATTTTTGAAAAAAAATAAAATTTTTAAAAAGGTCGTGTAAAAACGCTTTTTCGGTAATACTGACTTTTACTGGTCCCAGAAAAAAAAGGAATAAAAGGCAGCTTTTTACGATTATTCGTTCTACTCGGGGGTTATTGGGGCCGCTGATCACGAAAATGACATCAGAATTGTCATATGACATCATCTAATCTACGATTTTTTTTTGAAATCTATGATTTTTCATCAAGTTTTTTATTTTTTTAATTATAGTCACACAAAAAGTTCATGTGGTTATCGGAGTCGCTAATCACGAATAGGTCATCCATTTCGTCCAATTCCTAAACCCTGACCGAATTCTAACAAAAAATTGAAACTTCATTTTAACAAAGCTCGAATTTTTGGTCTTAAAAATGCTTATGTGATTCTTTATTGCGGAAATAATGGCTTTAATCTTGTTTATGTACATATTTTTATACATATTTTGGACTTTTTCGTACATATTTCGCATTTTTTCGTACATATTTTCATTTTTTTTACATATTTTGAGGATTTTTGAGAATTTTTATAAAATTTTTTGTGAAAAATAAAAAAAATTTTCAAAAATGTATCCCTAAAAAATCGAATGTTTTTCAAAAAATGAAATATCAAAAATTAATTTAAAATACTAAAAAGTGATTCTAAGCCTATTTTGGTCATTTTTTATGGCATTTTGTGCATATTTCACTTTTTACGAAAATTTTTTTCAAAAAAACAACCATTAAAAAAATTTTTATTACATATTTTAGTACATATTTGGGGATTTTTGTACATATTTCATACATATTTTAGCTGGTGGCGATAATGGCCTAAAATAATTTTATTTTTGAAAACAATTTCAAAGGTTGCTATTGCTGCTGCTCACCCAATACAATTACTGCCGCCCCAAAAATAAATTTGATATTGT
>SIJG01000033.1:469238-563565 GCA_023374025.1 Heterodera schachtii | reverse complement strand
AATTTTATGTTTAGAAAAAAATATATGTAGAGAAGTAAAAGTCGCTTTTTTATTTACAAAATGCGCTAGCACCACGTTTTATTTATAGAACAGTATTGTATATAGAATATTCTTTTAAGAATATGAGGAATTTCGAATCAATGATTAATTTGCTTTCTTTATCACCCAATCTATAAAATGAGAGATATTCAAACATATGTACCAAATATTGACTAAATACATATTGTGAATATTCATTACACATATTTGCAAGCATATAATTGTTTTTTGTTTATTTTTTTTCTTTTCGATTAAATCCGATCCCTAATGATCACCAACATTTGCGGCATGTTTCAGTTTGAGTTTGGCCTCTTCGCATGGGTCCAGAACAAATAAATTTTCCAATTCTATCGGATGCTTCTCCGCCATGGGATCATTGATCAAATGCTTAAACTGCCACAGCAGAGGGCCAAGCTCAATTTCGGTGATCCAATGCTTTGGTTCGCCATTGTAACGGGCGTCGATTTTGCCATAAAATTGCTCAATCTTCTTTTTGGTCATCCAAAAATGCTTTAAAATGCATCCATTATCATAAAACTTTGTTTTATACTCTAATGATGCTTCACAAATTGATACCAAATCTGAAAAAAATTGCGGTCGGTCGCCTTCCACCAATGTCTTGGAATTTACGTGTTTAATTTCGTTTTTTTAGAGCCTTTAAATTTTTTGGATTTCAAAAATTGCTGTTGCTCAAATCACAGCACCAGCTTAACTATTTTGTTGTTAGTTATTGTTTTGTTGCTGATAGAAGCCATCATTGAGAAATAATGCGACGGAGAGAAAAATGAGCAATTTTTTTTGCTTTTTCTCCCACGAAAATGCCATTGTTTTATTTTAAAAACCCAATCTTTTGGGTGTACTTTTATTTCGCTTTTCAGCCAAAAAGCGAAAGCGAAAGGCCCAAAAAAGCGAAACTTGCGCAAGAAAAATGATGATTTACCAAACACTTTATCATCCGTAACCTCTTAAATCAATCCGTTTTCACTTCGCATTTCAAAAATCCAATTTCTGTCCAAGACAAATGTGTCGGCAGTCACCAAATGCTAAAATGCTCTCATGCCACGGTTTGAGGAAGACATTCGACGCATGAATCGCCTTTCTATTTATGTATAGCCGACAAACGCCGACTCCCATTTTTGCCACCGAAGGTTCGGAGCGCTACGCTAATATTTTAGTATAAAAATGCCTTTTTTCTTCCCCTCTTCCTCATTCCATTCATTCATTCGTCCATTCTCCCTATATTCTCCGGTCATTTTGTTGATGCAAATGTCTTCAGAAAACGAAATTTAAAATTAATCAAAAATTTCATGATCAGTAGGGTTACGCGTTGTATACATTAAAATTACATTTTACGCTGAATTTTTCGAAAAATGCAAAGACATTTCAAAAAGATTTTTGAAATTAATCATTTTATGAATATTATGGCATTATGTTCATTTTTTAATTGGCGACATTTTGCCGAAATATTACATTTTCAAGATGATTTTCTTTCTCCGTTTAACACCAAACAAAATTTCCCTCACCTTCAGTCCACTTATTCCTTTAGGTTTTCAAAATTTTAGCCAAAAAAATTTTTTTAATCAAAATCTGTTACAAAAATCAACTTACAAATTAATTTTAAAAAATTTCTCCGTTCGACCCTTCCCATATAATTTTTGAAAATAAGTAATATTGTTGAAAACATAGTGAAAACAGGGGTCCTTGGCCCAAACCAAAATCAACTAAGGTGTTTTTCCTGCTTAAAATTTATATTTTATAGCGACCAAATTGAAAAATAAAAAATATTTGATTATTTTTGCTTATTTTTTTCACAACATAAATAAAATTTGTTTAGTTTAGTTACATCATTTTTCTCAATCACAACTTACGACAAAATTGTGCTGTTAATTGCCGCAAAATGAACCGGCAATTAAAGAAAAAAAATGTGAGAAATTTTTAAATGAAAGGGTTTTTGGCACTTTTGTATTTTCCTGAGCCCTTTCGAAAAAAACATGGGGGGCTTTTGAGATAAAATCATTGGCAAAAACCCAACTTTATCTCAAATCGCAGTACGAGTTGGGTTTATGGCTTTTAATTTGCAATATTTTCAAGATTTTCTCACCGTTTTTGTTTTTCGTTGGGCCCATTAAACTGCAAAAACTGCCAATTTCTCTTTTCAGTAATTTATTTTTGCATGCATTTCAGTTGGATTTGTGGCGACGTTTGGATGGACATTTTCCCATCTTTTGAAAAATTGTAAAAAATGGAAAAGGTCTAAGAATCTAAAACATTGAAAACCAATAAATGTTTGTAAAAAGTTTTCAGTTCGTTTTCAGTGATTATAAATTTAAGATGTTTTGTTTGTTGTTTAGAAAGTAATTTTTTCAAGATAATTACATATTTGTTCTGGCATTAATCAATTGGAAAACGGCAAAAGTGTGAAAATTAAATCACAAAAATGAACCGACCGTAAGGAATTTTTAGAAAAATTAAAATTTTAATTTACCCATTTTTTCCTCCCATTTCAGTTGGATTTGTAGCGACGTGTGGATGGACATTCTGCCATCTTTTGACCGTCCCCAACAATATTTCAGCATTTTTTGAAAAAAAAAATTGGCATGTTAAAGAATTGTCAGAATGCCAATCTTTTCGACATTTTAGTGGACACACATTTTGATGAAAAAGCAACGGAATTGACAATTTGGAGAACAATTACAATTAGCAAGTACACAGCAAGACCAAAAGCGAAGTTATGTGCCGGTTGGAATGCTGTGGATTTTCCATTTCCCGACCGTCCGCTGCCCAACAAAATTCGCATTAAAGACCTTCGGATTGTATAATTTTCTAAACTTCGTGTATTTTAAAGCATATTTTTATATTTCTTCAGCTACATTGACTATTCCGTCATTGAATTTCTTCGTTCAAATCAGCAAATTTGGGACAGAATGGGCACCAAATTGAATTTGGCTGTATTGTCGTCATGGAATACCGAAGATAACCAGACGATTTGGGATGTTTTGGCCAGTGAAATTTGGCCAATTTTTGCTACCAACATTCGCCATTTGAGCTTTATCAGTGGCGGTTATTTTGACATTTTGCGTCGTCTGATTTCACCAACAATTCTCACTGATCTTGATCAATTGCATTCAATTGATTCTGGTGGTCTGTTCCCCGGCGTAATTGCTGATGATGGGCCAAACGCAACTGCTCGCCAATCGTTGTCCAAATGGCTTCACACTCCGACAAAAAATGGACAGCCGAAGCGATTGTTTTGCGAATACTTTACCGAAGAAGGAAACTTAGATTGGGTCAACAGTTTCAAGGAGGTGTGTTAATTTTTGAAAATTTTAAACAAGTCGCCAAAAATGTGATCGCGTCTTCCGTCCCGGACATGTTTATGGAGCCATAACTTTTTTCTCAGTTGACCGAATCCAACAATCTTGATATCATTCGAAAGCTCTGGATGTTTCGAGATATTTTAAGCTATTACTAAGCGATTAAGCAGCTCACAAAAAAGTTGTCGCTCGAATACCGCAAAAAAGGCAGAATTTTCTAAGTTTTTTATCTTAATCTTTTTTTTCAGCTCGGCATTCTCTGTAATTTTTGGTAGGCTAATAGAGCCTGTGAAGAGCTTTCTAATGATATCAAGATTGTTTAACTTGGTCAACTGAGAAAAAAGCTATGGCTCCATAAACTTGTCTGGTACGGAGTTGGTTAAGCCCGAAAAAGTCCGAAATAAGTGCGAAAATAAGCAAGAAAAAATTTTTATAAGGTTATAATTTTTTATATTTCTGTTTTCTTATATAAAAATAATTTCAAATTAAGGCACACAATTTTATTCACTAGCGGGGGTGCGCCTTCGGCGCACCCCCGCTAGGCAGTATGAGTGTGTTGTAGAATTATGAATGACCAAACCGACTATGTATTACGGCTCGGCCGCTTCGCGGCCTCGCACCCTTATCTTGGCATTTTCTTATGGCACAACTGGGAACAATTCTACGACATTCAAATGACCGGGACTCAACCCACCAGCATTCTAATCGACAGGACTCAATCCACCAGCATTCCAATCACTGAGACTTAACCACCAGCATTCAAATCACTGAGACTCAATTCTCCATCATTCTAATCACTGAGACTTAACCCACCAGCATTCAAATCAATGACTCAACCCAGCAGCATTTCAATCGCCGGACTCGACCCACCAGCATCCCAGTCACTGGGACTCAAATTTCCAATTATTCGGCATCACAATCACCGGGACTCAATACTACAGCATTTCAATCACTGGGACTCAATTTCAGCAAATCCTTCAGTATTTTCTTTTTTGGGTGTCTTAGGATATTGTACCGGTCGGGGGGAGGGCTCGGAAGCGGCCTCACTTCCTAACATTTCCTATTAACACTTTATTTGTCTTTTTTCTTGTTGGAAGGTACGGGCTCGGCCGCTTCGCGGCCTCGCACCCTTTTCTTGGCATTTTCTTATGGCAAAACATTTCTTGGCATTTAATCATCTTTCAAGACTTAATCCCAACAATCCTCGGCATTTCAAACATACAACAGTTCTTAGCAGTTTTCCTCGTCTTTTCTTGTTTCTGGCATTTTCTTATGGCACAATGTATCTTCTTAACACTTTCGCTACCTTTTTCTTATGGTCAGACATTTCTTCTCAATATTTAATGACAAAACAATTTAAAAAGTCGAGCTTTTTCAAATTACAAATGAGAACAAATTCAAAATCCATTGCTCCTTCAATTTTTTTACTAAACAAAATCAAAAACACACCGCTCATTAGCTACCAAATTCTTTCTCTTTAACAATAACAAATTTCTTATACCATTATCAAATTCAAAAGAAAAACACAAACAAAGAAAATATTTAAATATGTAATGTAGAAAAGTAAAAGTAAAGCTTTCTCACAAACAAAAACCGAAGCAAAAACAGTCATTTTCCTCTTTCAATATTTTATATAATAAAAGATGGGATTTAAATAAGGAAGGGTTGCGAGACAAATTTTCTATTGTCTCTCCATTTCATTTCATTTCTTTTCTCTTATTTCTTTTACTTTTCCACTTACTCTCTCTTTTTCCCACTCCCTCCCTCTCCCACACTACGTACGCGCCCAACATTTTCCACCCTTCGGTAGGGGTCAACTCCGTCTGGCCAACTCCGTCTCGCCAACTCCGTCTGGCCAACTCCGTCTTGGGGCCAACTCCGTCTGAGCCAACTCCGTCTCGCCAACTCCGTCTTGCCAACTCCGTCTTAGTGTATAAGGGGCCAACTCCGTCTCAGAGAGAAAAATTCATTTTAAGCTTAAGAATTTTTTTAAAATTTCAGTTTTATTAGGTCGGGATCACCCACTTTTTGAAGAAAGTTTTTTTTAATGTCATAAAAACATGCTTCCAAGGGTTTTCGGGGTCGCTAATCACAAATCTGACATCCATTTCGACTAAATTCGAACCACGAACCGTTTCGAACAAAAATATTTTTAAAATTCTCACTTTGGTTCCTAAATTAACCAAAATAAGCCAAATTTAGTCAGGAATCATTGCAACAACAAAATAAGGTCAATAAGCACAGTTACGAACATAAAAAAAATTTTCAGTCTTTCGAATGATATCTCAATTTTCGGTTTAGTTTGTAATAAAGCGAGTTATGGCTGATTAAAATATGGAAATCCATTTCGATTTCATAGTCTATTCCATTTTCGGGGTGCTAAAAAAATGTTACTTTAAATTGTTAGTTATGTGCTAATAAAACTTAGGTTTTAAAAAAATTCTTAAGCTTAAAATGAATTTTTCTCTCTGAGACGGAGTTGGCCCCTTATACACTAAGACGGAGTTGGCAAGACGGAGTTGGCCAGACGGAGTTGGCCCGTTCCGTCCACCCTTTACTTTTTCAAATACCTTTTTAACGCAAAACTCAAACAAAACGCCACACAAATTCAAACCATGAACACATAATACAAACACTCAACTTTATTATATAAGATTGTTTGCATTTGCAAATAATTAAATATGTATATTCGAAATTTTTTAATAAATTTTTCTAGTGCATTTCTCGTCGAGTTAAAGCCGCAGAAAAATTAAGTAAAAACTTAAAAACCCCTCGCCCTATTCATTAAACATCGGACTGATTGCTTTTTGATTTGCGCTATTCCAAATTTGTTTAGACATTTCTGCGTGCCACCAATTCTTCTGTCAGTTACGAAATTAATTTTGAAGCGTCAGCAAACTCAATTGAGCCATTTGAATTGGTGAACGAACGGACCAAAGAAAAGCTGACATTGTTAGCGCTTGAAGAAGATAGCGATGATGGATTCATTAGTGATTGGCTGTTGAAGCGATGTCCAATTAGTGAAAAGGCGGCGGCGATTCAATGGAAAAACGACGACGAAAATTGGGACGACAAATTGAACGAAGTCACATTTAATTTGTGGAATGGCATCAATAAATCCATTGGGTAAGCAGCGACAGCAATTTTTGTCAAAAAATATATTTATTTTTAATTTTAGGCCATTGTCGCCACCAGCAGCGGAAGAAGAGAAAGAAAAAGCGGATGAAAGCAACGAAAATTAATTGTATCTGAGAAATGGTCGACCCTCATCAATTGGAAACGGATTTAATGCTTTCATTTTTTTTCATTTGTTGCTTCTTTCGTTCGAATGCAATATACTTTTAATATCAATTGAAATGTTTAAAAAACTAAGGTCATATTCGTGATCACTGATCAGTGACTCCGAAATCCCTAGAATGCATGTTTTCATGTTTTTCTTACATGAAAATTTATCTAAAAAATCAACTAATTGATGAAAAACCATAGGATCAATGATTTTTCAATCTGAGTTCAGATGCATAATTAGCGTATTATTTTACGCTACAAATTTAAATTTATTTTTCGCCGGGACACCAATTCTCCAGTATTACCATTATCTTTTTATCATCCGTAATCCATCCACAATTTCGCCGTCATGTAAAAATATGTATGTATTACACATAAAAATAATTGGAATTCCGATTTGGAAAATTTTGGCATCCGCCACAGAAGAGAATCGAACGTGGTAGAGAATGTTGCGAAGAATTCGCCGCGTACGCAAATTGCGACCGCGTCCCACGCCTCTCCATCCCTTGGGATTTCCGTGTTCAATTTTCGTTAATTTCAATTTTGGATTTCAAAAACCACAACACCTGCTGCTGCTGTTGTTATTTTGTTGCTGAAATAATTTAGTATTATTGTTGGAAGCCATGGCATAAAAAGGAGAGGAAAACTCAGTCAAATAAAACTTCTTTTTAATACAAAATAGGTATTTCATATAATGGCATTCGCGTCAAACGACCCATTCCTTTTTATCCCGACAAACGCCGACTTTTCTAACCCCCGAATTGCTGCGCTAATATTTTAGTATAAAAATGCCTCTTTTCTTCCCCTCCTCCTCATTCCATTCTCTTCATTCATTCTCCCTATATTTTCCGGTCATTTGTTCCTGCAAATGTCTTCAGAAATTCTGTACGTTTATTAATTCTCTTTTTTTTCTGATATTTCGCATTTTTTTTGCTAAAATTTTGGCCAGAATTGGGAGATAGAAATTTCAAAACCATTTTCGAAAGATTAGCATTTTGGAGGCTAAAACTTAACATTTGAATTCCCTCGCTTTGGTGCTTTTCCTTTTCCTAATTAATTCATTAATTTCCCCAAGTTCATTTTCAGTTGGTCTGCCGTAATTCTTCTGTTGGTCGGCTGTGCCACCATTCTTTGGTTCTTTTTTGGCCATGTCAAAAAACGACGACGCCCACACAAAAAAGAAATGTAAAAAAATAAACAAAAATTTGGAAATCTCATAAAATTCTTCAATTTTTCAGCTTTATCTGCGGCGATTGTTGGCTTTTGGTGTTCGATTTTCTTGCGCCTTTTCAGCTTGGCCTCGAAATTGCACTGATCAACCGCCGCTTTGACCGCATCGTCGACGAACACTTCAAAACACGCAAATGGAAATTGAACAAACAATTTCTTATTCAATGGGACATTCAAGAAAATGGGACGAAGAAATGCAAATTGTCAATTCCGATGGAAATCCATTGCCAATTCCGCAAAATCCGTTGCCCAACAAAGTCATCGGATTCTATGACATTCATATCATGTAAAAACTGATTAATTTGTAATTTTGGTCTAAACTTTCTACTTTTCAGTTACATCGATCAAAATGTCGTCGCATTTCTCCGCCATTTTCACCGTCGTATTTTCGCTGTTTGTACAATCTATTTGTTCATTTTCACTGAAAATGTTCGCATTTTGGACTTTGTTTTGATCAACGTTTGGCCAATGCTCCGCGTTTCTATTCGTACGATGTTTTTGAACACCGTCGCTTTTCGCCGAATGCGCCAATTGGCCCCGTCATTGCTCAGCGATTGTCCAATACTTCGCTTTGTCTCTTTCAAAGATGCCATTCTACCCGCTTTTCCGCCCGATGAAAGTGCCAATGCGTCGGATGGCCAAGCGGTGGCCAAATGGTTGTTGATGCCACGTCCGGATGGTCGGATCAAGTGGCTCCAATGCTCTTTGAATTCACCGGTGGATCAATGGTCGTCAACGATGGAGCAGTTAAAGCGGTGATTATCCCTATTTAATTGGGTTTTTAATATGATTTTTTGTCTGATTTTAGGCATTTTCCAATGCTTCTTCTCCGGTTACTTTTTGCATTCACTTTCGGTCCTCTTCTCCGCTTGACTCTGTTGTGCCATTTGATCTGTCCAACGAAATGACTGGCGAGAAATTGACACTTCGACAATATGCGAATGCTTGTTGGCTCGACCGTTGTCCAATTGCATGGGATGAGCGAAATTGGGAAATTGTGAGAAAGAAAGAAGAAATTAATGCTCGACAGAACCCAATTGACATTCGGATCGAAGATGGCGGATACGACGATGGGTGAGCAATTTTTTGAAAAATTTCATTTTGTTTTATAGTCCAATGACAATTTTACAATGTTTTTTCAGTCCTCTCCTCGATGCCGCTTCTCCCGGGCCGAGTGATCACTGATCAACAACAGCAGCAGAAATGAATTATTAATTGGTCGATTGATTGATGCGATTTAAGAGCGAAATGATGTTGGCATTTTGCCATTTAAATATTGCCTATTTGTTTGTTTGTATATATTTGGCCTTTGCTTGCTCGCAAATGCGTCCCCATTTCCACTGTACATATAAATATATACATATTTTATGTAAAATTCAGTGTGAGAATAATTGTTGATAAAAATGGCTTATGAATAAAAGCGAATTGAAGCATTCTTTTCTTTTTGATGATCTCGAACATTGTGCAAAAATACTAGTCCTTGGTCAAAATTTTAGGACCCAGAAGCCCCGAAGAAAATGATTTGTTAATCCTGAAAACCGGATCTTGGTCAAAATTCTCGTATTCTTTCCGCTGAACACTGCTTTGCCCCGCGGCACTCGAGCACACATTTTCGTCACTTTTATCCGCTGGCAGAGACAATGGCCCAAATTTTTTAATGAAAATATGTAAAAAATATGGTTAAAATTCTTAATTTTTCCCCCGGCGGCGCCTATCGGCACCGCCGGACTATAAAAATTTGCTCAAAATCACAAAATTTGGTCATTTTTGTGAACAAATCTGTTAACAAATCGCATTATTTCGATTTTTCATGCTCAGAATTTCACAAAATGCTTGTTTCAAACAAAAATTGCTCAAATTGGTCATGGACAGTCAAAAATACAATATTTGAACATTTTAAACGTGTTTTGAATAAATTTGTAAAAATGAGGCTTTTTGACCCAAAATGAGGTTTTTTTGCATGCCAAATGAGGCTTTTGAAAATATTCATCTGCCATCCCTGATTAAGACCAAAGTGTGCTGCTAATTGCCACAAAATGAAGCGACGTTTAAAGAAAATGTGAGAAATTTTCAACATAATTAAATTTCTCATTTTAATTAATTTTCACGCTTTTCAGTTGGATTTGTAGCGATGTGGTCCCTTTCTTTGTTACTTTATTCAAATAAAATAAAATCCAACGAAGGGGTGACCACTTACACGTTGAATTATAAAATAGTAGTAGTATTATGGAAGAATGGGTACTTTTAGAGTTAAATTTTGTTAGCCTCCAGCCACGTCTGTATTCGCTTTTTGAAGCAGTCAACAGACGGGGCATCTGTTAACACTTTGTTAAGTTTGGACCAAATTAGAGCAGTTCTATTAATAAAAGAATGGGGATGTTTTAGTGCATTGTGATTTTAACACAACTTTACGTCTTAATTGTATGGAAAGTGATCGAAATTAAAGGAAAAATATCTTTTTTGAGATGGGTTATGTCGCACTTCACCAACGATTCTCACCGATCTTGATCAATTGAATTCAATTGATACTTATGATCTGTTCCCCGATGTGATCGCTGATGATGGTGCAAATGCAACTGCTGGCCAAGTGTTGACCAAATGGTTGCACACGCCGAGCAAAAATGGACAAGCGAAGGAATTGTATCGCAATAATATTTTATTCTCATAAAATTTGGGTATAATACCACTGGTACCACTCAATTTTTTGAAAAATTTTCAAAATTTTTAATCGGATGGGTCAACAATTTGAAGGAGTTGGCCTGGATGGTTGTTGCCATATTTTCATTAAACGACTAATTGGTTGATTGCCTTTGATTTGTGTTTTGTTTTTGTTTAGACATTTCTCCGTGCCACCGTTTCGGTCAACTACAAAATACGACTTGAACTTTATGATTCAACTCCAATTGGAACATTTGAATTTGTGAACGAACGGACCAAAGAAAAGCTGACGTTGGAAAAAATGTCACGTTATGGTAGTGGTGATTGGCTGTTGAAGCGATGTCCAATTAGTGAAAAGGCGGCGACGGATCAATGGGAAAACGACGACAATTTGAACTATGTCAGATTTCATTTGTGTGGTGGCAAAAGTTCGGATGGGTAAGTGTTAAAAATAATTCACACCTAATTCAAACTGTATTTAATTTCAGGCCTTATGGCTTCTTGCGGACGAAGAAAAAGAAGCGGGTCAAAGCATCGAAATATCGTCGGATTGCGCGGAAGACGAATTAATTATATTTGAGAAATGACCGATCTCACAAAAATGGAATTTGATTTTATGCCATCATTTTCTCTCCGAAATGCTTTTGTTAATTCTTTTTTTAATACATTTATTTGCTTGCTTTTTTATGCAATTTCTTTAGTATCAATTGAAATTAGGGTTGTACGGGACCGGGGCGGGAATTCCCGGTAGGGCAAATGGGAAAACAAGCACTGGTAAGAATGGGGGTATGAAGTGAAAAATTATCGGTGGTCATTCATTGATTGGACACCAACAGTGAAAAAAAGCCTGGAAAAAAAAATTTGAGTCAAATTCAATTTTTGAGGCTTTTTGGCCATAACTCTTTTGTATCTCAGCTAAAATTTTGTGAGGCTAATATGGCCTTTTATTAAAACCATACCAAGGCTTATTTAATTGTCGCCACCAGCAGCGGAAGAAGAGAAAGAAGAAGCGGATGAATGAAATGAGAAGAAACAAAACAGCGCAAAACGCACCATAAATACTTTTATCAGGTATATTGATCATTCCGTCATTGAATTTCTCCGTTCCAACAAGCAAATTTGGGACAGAAATGGCACCAAATTGGAATTGTATATTGAACATTATGACCAGTCAATTTGGGATGTTTTGGCCAGTGAAATTTGGCCAATTTTTGCGACAAACATTCGCCATTTGGCCATTAACGGTGGCGATCATTTGGACAATTTGCGTCGCCACATTTCACCGACAATTCTCAACGATCATGATCATCTGAATTCAATCGATTCCTATTATCTGTGCCCCGACGTAATTGCTGACGATGGGCCAAATGCAACTGCTGGCCAAGTGTTGTCCAAGTGGTTACACACGCCGAGCAAAAATGGTCAACCGAAGCGATTGCATTGCCATGATTATCGTGGTCAACCTGAATGGGTCAACAATTTGAAAGAGGTGGCCGTCCCTATTTTGACTGATTGATTGCCTTTGATTTGCGTTTTGTTTTTGTTTAGGCATTTCTCCGTGCCATTTCTTCCGTCAGTTACATTATTCGAATTGATCGTGTGAAAACAATGCCAACTGTTGAGCCATTTGAATCGGTGAATGAACGAACCAAGGAAAAGCTGACATTGGAGAAAGTGACACGTTCTGCTGTTTATTGGCTGTTGAAGCGATGCCCAATTAGTGAAAAGGCGGCGACGATTCAGTGGAAAAACAACGAAAAATTCGTACCAGGTGTTTTCGACAGTGATTGGTTTCGACAGTAGTTGATTTCGACAATGCTTTTTAATTAATTTTCTACATAATTTATTATATAGACAAATTAATATTAATATACAATTTGCATATACAAAATTTATACTTGAAGTAAGTAATAAAAAAAAGATTTGTATGTGATTTTTTTGTCAAAAATTTATCGATTTCACTTTTTCTATACAAATATGTATCTCCTTATGGACTGTAGTCAAAAATACAAAAAATTACTTACAAATCGTGTATGAATATCTGCTAACTAATTTCGGGTTTGATAGCCAAAATGCAAATCTGCAGGCTCTTAAGCAAGAATTCAAAATCTCGAACCCCTCTTCAATGTATAAGAGCATGTGCTTATCATTTTAATTTTAAAAATTTAACAATTCTTATAACCTTAGACAAGCTTTTTTTAAAAGTAAACTTTACTGTCGAAATCAATCACTGTCGAAACCAACACTGTCGAGATCACCACTGTCGAAAACTAACAGCACCGAAAAATTGGACGGCAAATTGAACAATGTCACATTTAATTTGTGGCGTGGCAATCATAGCATTGGGTGAGAGCAGCAACAACGTAATTTGATTAAAATAAAAACTTAATTTTAGGCCATTGTCTCCACCAACGGACGAAGAAGCGGATCAAAGCAACCAAAATATCGTTTGAGTGCGCGGAAGTGAATTAATTTATTTGAGAAATGGTCGATGATTTCATCAATTGCAAATGAATTTGATGCTTATTCTCGGTGCTATGTGATTTCGACAGTGGTTGATTTCGACAGTATGAATGGTGACATGGAGAGCAAAATCACGATCCACAAGACCCTTCGAAGATTTTGAAAATCGTAATCCTAAATTTATCTTTGAACGTGCTCATACCACTTCATTTTAGGCTCCAATTTTTCATATACTCGTGTTTTTTTTAATTTACCGGTACTGTCGAAATCAATCTCTGTCGAATTCACAATTTTTCTGATACTGTCGAAATCAATCATTGTCGAATTCACTCGTTGTCGAAATCACACGCAGACAGTGAAAAAAAGCGAAATAGTTCACTGTCGAAATCACTCACTGTCGAGATCAATCATTGTCGAAATCACACTGTCGAAATCACTCACTGTCGAAATCACCTGGCACGTTATTCTCTCTCAGAAATGCTTTATTTATTTGTCTGATTGTTCTAGAATTTTTGTTCAATATATGTACTTTAGAAATAGCCGATCATTTTTGAGATGGTCAATTGGAATTTGGATAAATTTTTATCGGAGGCCTCAAAACCAATTTTATTGGTTTTCTTAGTCGGGGATTCGATAATTGGTCGGAATCGAGATGCCAGCCAGAATCATGATCAGTAGGGTTACGCGTTGTATGCATTAAAATTAATTTTTACGCTGCATTTTTCGAAAAATGCAAAGACATTTGGTAATACTCTAGTTTGTCCCCCCCCCCCATTTTTCAAAAAATATAAAAAATTTAAAAAAGTGATATAAAACATTTTTCCTAGGGTTTTCGGGGTCGCTGATCACGAATCCGACATCCATTTCGGCCAATTTCGAACCCCGGACCCAATTCGAACAAAAAGTCGAAAAAATATTTTTCACAAAAAGTCACATTTATTGTCCAAAATCGATTCAAATGCAATGAATGGAAAAGAAATCGCTCAAAAGCCAGCCACATGAGAAAAAGAAAAACAACTATTCACATGGATAAAATTGATGAATATGATTCCACAAATGAAAGAAGGCATCATCGCCAAATCGTTTGCGCCAGAGAAATTCAGGAAAATATGTGTTGTAAGTCCCGAAACATTACCAGCTTGGGGACGGAATTTGCGCTTGTAAGTAGACCACAAACCTTCGATGTTTTGGGTGTGAACATTTGGGTCATTGGGATTGAGAAAATTTTCATTGTGATTTACAGTATGATGATGATATCCCTGGGGCAGATTTGGAATTCCCCCATAAGCCGCCCACATATCAGAGTGTATGATGAACCCCGGGGCAATATATTGCTGAATCAAAGGGATTAGGTCTTGGGCTCGTCTGCGCTGTACTGGAATCATGAAAGCCCTCTCTCCATTGGTGCCACGCTCAACGCCCCCAAAGAGCCACTCATTCATGAGTCCCCGCATCTGGCCTCTTTGATATTTGCGGCGGACAATACATGTTTCGTCGATCTCGACGATTACTCCTTAAAGCAAATTCAGAACAATGCTCCTATCACTAAGCTCTAACCCGGGCCCCCGATTTGAATTGGATGTCGGACAAAATATTCGGCACAAATGTCCCGAAAGAAATTGTGCCAATCTGTGATGGTTTGGATGGCGACCCCAACATCTTTTTCGATGTCGTTAAATGTGCCGAATTTTCGAGACCACAAATATGACAGATGTACAACTTGTTTCGTTGTCAGATGTGATCCTTCAAAAAAGGTGCCACCCAAATATCCGACTTCCCGTCTGCAATCCTTTGTCGTGCAGCGCCATGTCCCATAACGGCGGTTTTCCTTTGCATTACGGTAGCTCATGATGCCACGGCATTGCGCACAAGTTCGCCGGGAGTGGAAAAAACCCATATTCTCGAGATTTTGATCAAATTCGTTGTCAGCTATCGCAAGACCAGCATAGAACTTGGGGAGGTTTAGGTTTTGGAATCGTTCTAAGGCCATTTTTGGGGATTAAGGATTTGGAGGAATGAGTAATAGGTACGATTCGGTTGCTGACAGCCGATGATGAACCGAAACCCCCCCCCTCCCCGCCCCCTGTAAACAAAAGACCGAACGGCAACAGCGGCTGGAGGACACAAAAGGCGTTCAAAAACGCAGACGCGATGGACAAAGGCCAGCAGATTTTGAATGGAAAGACAGACGACGGCCAATGGATGAATTCATTGCATTTGAATCGATTTTGGACAATAAATGTGACTTTTTGTGAAAAATATTTTTTCGACTTTTTGTTCGAATTGGGTCCGGGGTTCGAAATTGGTCGAAATGGATGTCGGATTCGTGATCAGCGACCCCGAAAACCCTAGGAAAAATGTTTTATATCACTTTTTTAAATTTTTTATATTTTTTGAAAAATGGGGGGGGGGGATAAACTAGAGTTTTACCAGACATTTACCCAAATTTAATAAAGATGCCTGCGGCGCGCTGACTAACGAAGTTCATTAAAAATTTATCAATGATTTTTTGCAAATCTGATATCATATTCGTGATCAAAAGTCCCTAATACCCGGGTTGGTCTTTTCATAACAGAAAATTTTTTGGGTGAAGTCCAGATTCTCCAGTAATGAGTATGTAGGTCAAAATTGATTTGAACTTTTTTTGGAATTTTTCAAAAAGATTTTTGAATTTAATCTTTTTAGATATTATGGCATTATGTTCATTTTTTAATTGGCGACATTTTCACGAAATACATACCTATTCATTTTCAGAATTATTTTTTAAAATTTTCACACCAATCAAAATTTCCCCCACCTTCGGTCCACTTATTTCTTTAGGTTTTCAAAATTTTAGCCAAAAAATTGTTTTTTGATCAAAATCTTTACAAAAATCAACTTACAAAACTACGCTTTTTCCTGCTTAAAATTTATGTTTTTATGGCGATCAAATTGAAAATAAGGGTGAACTGTAGTGAACGCCCCGTGAAAAAAAGGTCAAACGAATACCAATCGATTCGTCTCGACGAGCTATGAACGAAAAAGTAGGTCTCCTAGTTGCGGAAATGCCAAAAAACCGGTTTTTGAACTGGTTTAAAACTCGAAAAATTGAGTGAAAATGGGGGCTCCTGACCCTTTAAAACGGTCAAATTCGGACAAATTTGGTATCATTCGAAAGCTCTTGACGAGCTAAGTCTAAAAAACAAGGTATAAATTCGAACCAATGCCATCTAAGCACTGCTCGCCCCACTACTTGCTCCGTCTTCGTATGCTCCCTTTTGCGAATTTTTTTCAATTTCTTTTGTTGCTCAAAAAAATTCTTTCAGATTCGTGGTTTGTATGCCGAGACGAATCGATTGGTATATATTTGACCCTTTTTTTCACGGGGCGTTCACTAGAAAATAATTTTTTTTGATCATTTTTGCTTTTTTTCACAACATAAATAAAGTTTTTTTTGTTTAGTTAACTTCATTTTTCGCAATCACAAATTACGACAATAATTGAGCTGTTAATTGACGTAAAATGAACCGACGTTTAAGGAAAAAAATGTGAGAAATTTTAAAATGAAATGTTTTTCGGTACTTGCTTTGTCTCTACGAGTTGGGTTATTCGGCTTTGATTTGAAATTTTTCAAAATTTGCTCCCCATTTTTTTTAAAAATAGTTTTACGTTCGCATTTCAGTTGGATTTGTGGCGACGTTTGGATGGACATTCTCCCATCTTTTGACCATGCACAACTCGGACTCAAAATGGCATTGCTTTCCGACCGTTTCGACATTTTAGTGGACAAACATTTTGACGGAAAAACGGAATTGACCATTTCGAGACAAATCACAATTCGCAAGGACAAAGGACCAAAAGTGAAACTGTCTGAATGGATCGATGACAGTAAAAATTTTGTGGATTTTCCATCGCCGGACGGTCCGCTGCCCAACAAAATTCGATTTAAGGACATTCGGATTAGGTAATTTTTAAACTGTGTATTTTAAGGCTTATTTTTTTTATTTCTTTAGCTGCATTGACCATTCCGTCATTGAATTTCTGCGTTCGAACAAGCAAATTTGGGACAGAAGTGGCACCAAATTGGAGTTCAATGTGTGGTCAAACGAAATCGAAGATAACCAGCCAATTTGGGATGTTTTGGCCAGTGAAATTTGGCCCGTTTTTGCGCCAAACATTCGCTATTTGAGCCTTGCCCGTCATGACCATTTGGACAATTTGCGTCGCCGCACTCCGCCGACAATTTCTCACCGATTCAACTCAATTGAATTCAATCGAATCCTATTATCTGTTGCCCGACGTAATTGCTGATGATGGACCAAATGCAACTGCTGGCCAAGCATTGTCCAAATGGTTGTACACGCCGAGCAAAAATGGTCAACCGAAGCGATTGCGTTGCTGGAGTCGTAATGAACCACGAATAAAGGAATGGGTCAACAACTACAAAGAGGTGGCCCGCCGTATTCCATATTTTTTTACCAATTTTGTTTAGACATTTCTCCGTGCCACCACTTCGTCCTCCAACATTATTCAACTTATTTTTTATATGACAAAAATGCCAAATGAACCATTTGAAGTGGTGAACGAAGGGACAAATGAGAAGCTGATAATGTGGGAAGAATCAGAGGATAATTGGCTGTTGAAACGATGTCCAATTACGGCGACGGTTCAGCGGGGAAAACGATGGAAATTGGGACGACAATTTGAACAAAGTCAAATTTTATTTGTGGGGCGGCAACACTTATTGCATCGGGTGAGCACAGCAACGGAATTTGATTTTGTTGGAAAATATTTCATCCAATCCAAATTGCAACTAATTTCAGGCCATTATCGCCACCAGCGGATGAAAGCAATCAAAAATATGTGTAAGAAATGGTCGGTCCTCGCTAATTGGAATTTGATTTGATGCGCACATTTCTCTCAAAAAGCTCTCTCACTTTCATTTGTGGATTCTTATTTGAATTAGTGTTGTTAACCCATTTCCGCCTGAAATTGACATAAAAATGTTTTTTTTTATTGCGGAGTGCTTTCTCTAAAAAAACTTGCGAGCATAGTGGCTTCAGCGGCGGATTTTGTTAAGAAAATTGTGCTCTTTTAAGTCAAATAAATATACACACCATCCCAAAAAACGCGAAACGGGCCAGTTGCGTCTGGCCAG
Source organism: Heterodera schachtii (assembly GCA_023374025.1). Lineage (NCBI taxonomy): Eukaryota > Metazoa > Nematoda > Chromadorea > Rhabditida > Heteroderidae > Heterodera > Heterodera schachtii. The sequence continues at coordinate 545,439 of SIJG01000033.1, read as the reverse complement.
TTGCGTCTGAGCCAAGTTTAGACCACCATAACTTTTTTCTTTGTTAACCAAATCCAACAATGTTGGTATCATTCGAAAGCTCTTAACAAGCTCTATCGGCTATCCAAAAATCACAAAGGCATACCGAACAACTAAAAAAGTTATAAATTAAAATATGCAAAAATTCTGACTTTTTGGTAGTGTTTATGTTACAACTTTTTTATAAGTTGTTCAATCGCTTAGCAATAGCTTATCAAAAGCTTCTAAACATGTAGAGCTTTCGAACGAGTCCAAATTTATAAAATTTGACCAACAAAGAAAAAAGTTATGGTGTTTATGCTTGGCTCAGACGCAACTGACCCCTACCGCAAAAAACGAGATGTGTACCAATAAAAAGAGAGTACAGAGAAAAAACATTTCTTTTTTTCTCTAATTTTTCTCTCCTTTTGGCGTACTATGTACATTTTTATTATTAGGAAAAACAACATTCACTTCGTGATGCTTAACTTTTTTTCTGCATGTTAAATCCACACCAAATTTTGCATACCGATAGAGAAAAAAAAAAATTCTGCATTGAATTTTCTATAAAGTTTTAATAATTTTCTATCTTGTTTTTTAGTAAAACTTATTTAGAATTTTTTTTAGTTTAGGTGCCATAATAAAAAAATTAATTATGTTTGAGAATGGTCGACGATCTCTCCAATTGGAAACGGATTTAATGCTCTCATTTTTTTGATTTGTTTATTCTTTCATTCGAATGCAATATACTTTTAATATCAATTGAAATGTTTAAAAAACTAAGGTCATATTCCTGATCACTGATCAGTGACTCCGAAATCCCTAGAATGCATGTTTTCATGTTTTTCTTACATGAAAATTTATCTAAAAAATCAACTAATTGATGAAAAACCATAGGATCAATGATTTTTCGGTCTGAGCTCAGATGCATAATTAGCGTATTATTTTACGCTACAAAACTCGAAAAGATAATTTTTAAATTTATTTTTCGCCGGGACACCAATTCTCCAGTATTACCATTATCTTTTTATCATCCGTAATCCACAATTTCGCCGTCATGTAAAAATATGTATGTATTACACATAAAAATAATTGGAATTCCGATTTGGAAAATTTTGGCATCCGCCATAGAAGAGAATCGAACGTGGTAAAGAATGTTGCGAAGAATTCGCGGCGTACGCAAATTGCGACCGCGTCCCACGCCTCTCCATCCCTTGGGATTTCCGTGTTCAATTTTCGTTAATTTCAATTTTTGGATTTCAAAAATCAAGCATCTGCTGCTGTTGTTGTTATTTTGTTGCTGACAGAAGCCGTCCTTGAGAAACAATGCGACAATTAGAAAAATAAACAGCAAAGAAAGAAGAATGGCATTCGCGTCAAACAATCCGTTCCTTTTTATACCCGACAAACGCCGGACTTTTTCTACCCCCCAATGAATTGCAACGCTAATATTTTCGTATAAAAATGCCCTTATTTCTTCCCCTCCTGCTCATTCCATTCTCATTCTCATTCATTCTTCCTATTTTTCCGGTCATTTGTTCCTGCAAATGTCTTCAGAAATTCTGTACGTTATTATTTCTTTCTTTTCTTCTGACATTTTGCATTTTCTTTTGCTTCACTTTTGACCATCAGAATTGGGAGATGAAAATTTCAAAACCATTTTCGAAAGATTAGCATTTTGGAGGCTAAAACTTAACATTTGAATTCCCTCGCTTTGGTGCTTTTCCTTTTCCTAATTAATTTATTCATTCATTTCCCCAATTCATATTCAGTTTGTCTACCGTGTTTCTTCTGTTGGTCGATTGTGCCACCATTCTTTTTTGCTTCTTTTTGGACAATGCCAAAAAACGACAACGCCCTCACAAAAAAGAAATGTAAATAAAAACAAAATTTAAATATTTCGAAAATTTCATAAAATTCCTTAATTTTTCAGCTTTATCTGCGCCGACTGTTGGCTTTTGGTGTTCGATTTTCTTGCGCCTTCTCAGCTTGGCCTTGGAATTGCACTGATCAACCGCCGCTTTGACTTTTACGTGGATGAACACTTCAAGACACGCAAATGGAAATTGAACAAACAATTGCTAATCCAATGGGACATTGACGGAAATGGCACGAAGAAAATGCAAATTGTCAAATCCGATGGAAATCCATTGCCAATTCCGCAAAATCCGTTGCCCAACAAAGTCATCGGATTCAAACGCATTCAGATCATGTAAAAAACTGATTTATTTGGAATTAACTGACCATTTTCTGCTTTTCAGTTACATCGATCAAAATGTCATCGCATTTATCCGCCGTTTTCATCGTTTTTTCGCCGTTTGTTCAACGGATTTGTACATTACCACGGGCAATGTTCGCCTTTTGAACTTTGTTTTGCTTAACATTTGGCCAATGTTCCGCAATTATATGCGTGCGATTTTTTTGAACTCCATCACTTTTCGCCGTATGCGCCAATTGGCCCCGTCACTTCTCAACGATTCTCCATCACTTTGCTATGTCTTTTTGGATGATGTCATTTTTCCCGCTTTTCCGCCGGATGACAGTGCCAATGCGTCGGATGGCCAAGTGTTGGTCAAATGGTTGTTCACGCCTCGTCCGAATGGTCTGCCCAAGGAGCTTCGATGCACTGTTAATTCACCGGATGAGCAATGGTCGTCAACGATGGAACAATTCAAAGAGGTGATTATCCCTATTTATTTGATTTTCTATAATTTTTTTTTTGTCCATTTTAAGGCATTTTCCAATGCTTCTTCTCCGGTTACTTTTCGCATTGCTTTTAACTTTCCGCTGTCTTCTCCGCTTGACTCCGTTGTGCCATTTGATCTGATCAACGAAGTGACTGGAGAGGAATTGTAGTCGTCAATGATGGAACAGATTAAAGCGGTGATTATCCCTATTTAATTGGCTTTTCTATGATTTTTTCTCCCATTTTAAGGCATTTTCCAATGCTTCTTCTCCGGTTGCTTTTTCCATTCACTTTCGACTGTCTCCGCTTGACTCTGTTGTGCCATTTAATCTGATCAACCAACTGAATGGGGAGAAATTAATGCTTGAACAATCTGCTAATGCTTTTTGGCTCATCCGTTGTCCAACTGCGTGGGATGAGCGAAATTGGAGAAATGTGTGGGAAGCATTGAGTGTTCGACAGAACCCAATTGACATTCGGATCAACGATGGCGGATTTGACGATGGGTGAGCAATTTTTTGACAAATTTCATTTTGTTTATTGGTCCAATCAACAATTGAACAGTTTTTTCAGTCTTCTCCTCGACGCCGCTTCTCCAAGGCCAAGTGATCACTGATCAGCAACAGCAGGAGAAATGAATTAATTAATTGATCGAATGCAATCCATAATTGAAATGATATTGGCATTGTGCCATTTCAATATTGTATATAATTTGTTTGTATATATTTGAGCTTTGCTTGCTCGCAAATGCATCCCCATTTCCACTGTACATATATAATATTTATGTAAAATTCAGTGTGAGTAATCGTTGATAAAAATGGCTTATGAATAAAAGCGAATTAAAGCATTCTTTCCTTTTAATGATCTCAAGCATTGTGCAAAAATAATAGTCGTTGGTCAAAATTTTAGGACACAGAAGTCCTGAAAAAATTGATTTGTTAATCCTGAAAACCGGACCTTGGTCAAAATTCTCTTATTCTTTCCGTAAATTTTTCAAAAGTTCGAACTCTACCCCTCTCTCTCACTCGTTAACTGCAAAATAAACGAAATTTGTATTTAAAAAATTCATAAAGAAAACATAAATTCCATCTCAATTTTATGAACCCCAAAAAAGGATCAATCGGTCATTTGTCAAATGGGCTCAGCCAATAGCGGGAAGGGACCGCCCCTTGGATCTCTCCCGAGGCCCCCCCCCCCCCTTTATAAGCTCGGGATTTGCGTCGTCGCATTTCACTGACAATTCTCACTGATCTCGATCATCTGAATTCAATTGATTCCGGTCGTCTGTGCCCCGATGGAATTGCTGATTTTGATGTGCTGAATCCAACTGCTGCCCAAGCGTTGACCAAATGGTTGCACGCTCCGAGCAAAAATGGGCAACCGAAGCGATTGCATTGCTTTGATTATTTTGATGGATCAAATCTTGAATGGGTCAACAATTTGAAAGAGGTGATCCGCCGTATTTCGTTAAATTGTTTTTGTTTTTGCAATTTTGTTTAGGCATTTCGCCGTGCCACCACTTCTGTCAGTTACAATATTCAACTTTATATTCTTCATACGATGACAAAAATGCCAATTGAACATTTGAATTGGTGAACGAAGCGACAAATGAGAAGCTGATACTGTGGGAAAAATCAGAGGATAATTGGCTGTTGATACGGTGTCCAATAATTGTTGGGGAGACGGAAGCGACGGTTCAGTGGGAAAATGACAAAAATTGGGATTACAATTTGAACACGGTCGAATTTAATTTGTGGCGTGACAATGATAGCTTTAAATACCGTTAATAATACCTATCTAATTTTGTGTTGCTAAAAAATTGACAGCCTAAAGTAAGCAGAAATTTGTTGTGTCAAGCCTTTACCGTTTTTATTATTAGCCATTTTATCAACGATTAATTACTCATAATTAATTAATTTTATGCACATAAAATACAATGGAAATGGACGCATTTCCGAGCAAGCAAAAGTCAAATACAAACAAACAATTATATACAATATTGAAATGGCAAAATGCCAATGCCAACATCATTTCAGTCAGACAATTGAGTCACCAATCAATTGGTTGATCCATTTCTTCTGCTGATCACTCGGCCCGGGAGAAACGTCGTCGAGAAGAAGACTGAAAAACGATGATTATCCGATTATAAATTATAAGCCAATTCAATTTTTATTAATTCAATGGCATTTTATGAATCCAATCAACCTAACTATCCATGATTTTTTATACCTTAATTCTGTCCATTTCAAACAAACCGTTCATTTTGGTACCAATTTAAAGCACAAAGTCTAAGCAAAATTGTCGACGATTGGACTCATAAAATGATTAAGCATTTTAAATTGTTCACCCGTCGTCGAATACGCCATCGCTTATCACAATGTCAATTGGGTTTGTTCGAACAATCATCTCATCCGCCACATTTTCCCACTTTTGCTCATCCCATCCAATTGGAAAACGGAAGAGGCAACAATCATTTTCGTATATTTCCAGTATCAATTTCTCCCCAGTCAATTCAATGGCATTTTATGAGTCCAATCAACCTAACCATCCTTAATTATCACAACTCTGTCCATTTCAAAACAAAACCATATGGAAAATTATGTAATTGGTCAGCCAGCAGATTTTCAGGTGCATTTATTTGTCTGAACATCAAAGAAAAAGTTAAAAAAACAAACAAATATTAATAAATGTATGTTTTATATTCAAACGAAAGAATCAACAAAAAAGCATTTCTGAGATAAAATGAACATCAAATCCGTTTCCAATTGTTGAGATCATCGCTCATTTCACAAATATAATTAATTCACTTCCGCGCAATTAGACGATATTTTCCATGCTTTGATCCGCTTTTTCCTTTTCTTCCGCTGGTGGCGATAATGGCCTAAAATTAAGTGAATATTTTAATTGGATGAATTATTTTTACACTCACCCAATGCAATTATTGTCATAAAGCATAAAATAGACATTGTTCAAATTGGCATCCGAATTTTCGTCTTTCTGCTGCTGAACCATCGGACATCGCTTCATCATCCAATTGCCAGGATGGAGTGACACTTTCTCCATTGTCAACTTCTCATTAGTCCGTTTGTTCTCCAATTCAAAAAGATCAATTGGTGTTGAACTTGCCAAGGTCAAATTCACTTTGTAACTGACTGAAGAGGTGGCATGGAGAAATGTCTAAACAATGGGAAACGCAAATTAAAGACAATTAATTAGTCAGTCGTTTAACGAAAATTTGGTCACACACCTCTTTAAAACTGTTGATCCATTCAAGATTTGGTGACTCCAAATAATTAATGCAACGCAATTTCTTCGGCCGTCCATCTTTGCTCGGAATGTGTAACCATTTGAACAGCGCATGGCCGGCAGAAGTTGTATTTGGCCCGTCACCTTCACTAAGCACATCGGGGAACAGTCCACCCTTTGATCGGATTGAACTCAGGCTCTTATCGGAGAGGATTGTTGGCGATGTGAGGCGAAGCAAAGTGTTCAAATGATCAGCATTGCCAAATCCCAAATAATGGACATTGATTGTCGTAAAAATAGGCCAAATTTGACGGACAAAAACATTCCAAATTGGCTGGACATTGCTTTCTGATGAAGAACACACATCCAAATACAAATTGGTGCCTTTGTCGAAAATTCGCTGATTGGAACGGAAAAACTCGATGACGGAATGATCAATGTACCTAAAAAAGGAGCAACATAAAATGAAAATTTGTGTTGAATTACTCAATCCGAATGTATTTAAAGCGAATTTTGTTCGGCAACGGACGGTCGGGCCAAGGAAAGTCCACAGCTTTGCTGCCTTTGCACACAGATAATTTTGCCTTTGGTCCTGCTGTGTCCTTGATAATTACTATCCATCTCCAAATTGTCAATTCTGTTTTTCCATCGAAATGCGCGTCCACCAAAACATCGAAGCGGTCGGAAATCAGTGCCAATTTGAGGCCGAGTTCAACACGTTCAAAAGATGGGAGAATGTCCATCCACACATCGCCACAAATCCAACTGAAACATGGAAAAATGATTTAAATGATAAATATTCAATTTAAAAACTTCTCACATTTTCTTTAATTGTCGCTTCATTTTGTGCCAATTAGCTGCCCAATTTTGTCGTATGTTATTTATAAAGAATTATGTAAATCTCAAAATTAATAACCATGAATGTTTGAATTTTTAGTTGGTAGAGCTCGAACTGATATTTCCAATTGAGGGGGGGGGGGGGGGGGGGGGTCCCTAACTCCAAATATCCCGGCAAATCTTCTTCTATTCATTTATTTTTACTAATTTTTTGATGAAAACATATGTTTTGACCCATTAGAACCCCTGATCCGAATTCGAAAAAGTCAAAAAAAAAAATTTTTTTTTTCAAAATATTTACTGCCCAAAATCAATTTAATACACGAAACTGTTGTGTTTTGCTAACACACAAACAAGATAAATTTATTAAATGAATAAAGAACAAAATTAGAATCACAAAATAATAATAAAATAAGGACGGAGTCAATTTAAGAGAGTCCGAAAATAAACACCGTAATGCAAAATAACACAAATGACAAAGAATGGTCGATGGGAGAGGACCCATCAACAAATAGCTAATCAATAAAAGTAGTCGTGTCGATGCTTAATATAATTAAATGGGTTTCACTTTTCATCGCATATTCCAAAAGAGGACGAATATATCTTTTACAAACTTTGTATTTGAACGATGTTTTAGAATTTTGGTTTGATCATTAATGAGCAGTACGGATTTTCTAATAATAATGTTAGATACCCAAGTCACTAATAGATTCAACCTCATGCCAAATTTTTGGCTGAATTTTAAAAAAATATTCAAAATAGAAAACTCTCGCACATTTTGGCGCACTGCAACTGCACACAATACAAAAAAAACCACCCAAAATTGTGTATAAAAGGCGCTGTTATGATACATTTTTCTCACATTTTTACTAACGGGGCGTAACACAACGAGAAGATGGCGCACCCTGCCGGAGATGTGGTGAGCGATTGGTGCTTTTCATTTTCTTCCGTTTCGATGTCATTTCATTTTTTAAATTTTCAGACAGACGCTGAAGTGTTGGAGATGTCTTCCGCCCAAATTGACGAACGCGTACAACAGCTCGACGAAGAAATTCGCATCATGAGGGACGAAATGCGCAAAATCGCGTACAACATCAAAACACTGGGGACGAAGACGAAGGAGAACAACAAACAGATGAAGAAAGTGAGAGCAAACAAACAAAAGGAGGAACGACAAATTTTGACGAAAAGCATTTTCAGTACATGAAAATGCCGTGGCGTATAGCGAAATTGGCGGATGCGAGACGCAAATCAAAGAGTTGAAAGAGGCAATTGTACGTGTTAAAAAATAAACAATTTTGGATCAAAATTTCCCATTTTCTCATTTTCAGGTGCTTCCAATGACCAAAAAGGAGCTGTTCATAAAGATTGGCATTCATCCACCGAAGGGCGTGCTCATGTATGAGCCTCCAGGTGTTGTTTTCTCACAAATCAATTCGCATTTTCATTTTGCTGATAGGTGGCGGCAATTTCTCTCTTTTTAAGGAACTGGCAAAACATTGCTCGCCCGTGCCGTTGCTTCTCAAACACAGGCCACCTTTCTGCGCTTGTCCGGTACTCTGCTGAACCAAGTGGGCCTCGGCGACGGGGCGAAGATGGTGCAGAACGCATTCGAATTGGCCAAACAGAAGGCGCCGGCCATCATTTTCATTGACGAATTGGATGCGATTGGTGCGCGTATTTTTGATTTTGCTTTACTGACATTGTGTTTATTCCTTCTTCAACCCAGGCACGAAACGATTCGACGCCTCTGACACGGGGGACCGAGACATTCAGCGGACGATGTTGGAGTTGCTGAACCAACTCGACGGATTCCAACCCAACGACGACATCAAAGTGAGTGGTGGAGCAAGCCAATCAATTCACATTCATTTTGTTTGTTTAACGCAGGTCATTGCTGCGACAAATCGTGTTGATGTGCTCGACCCGGCCCTCCTTCGCTCCGGACGTTTTGACCGCAAAATCGAATTCCCAGCACCAAATGAGAAGGGCAGGGAACAAATTCTTCGCATTCATTCGCGCCGGATGAACGTCGAGTCGGTGACAGAATTAGGAAATAGTCTAATTATTCCTCATTTTCAGCAAAAATGTCAACTTTGTTGAGCTGTCGCGCTGCATTGAGGACTTCAACGGAGCACAATGTCGAGCAGTTTGTGTGGAAGCGGTGAGCGGATAAACATTTTTTGAGGATATGCATCAGCTTATCTCTTTTTTTACAGGGAATGGTTGCTCTTCGTCGTGACTCCACCAAAATTCTCCATGAGGATTTCATGGACGGAATTCTGGAGGTAATTGTAACAATTTGAGAAATTTTGAAGAAAAAAGCCCAAATTTTCAGGTGCAAGGCTTGAAGAAGAATAATCTGGTGTATTATGGCTGATGGGCGTCTTCTCCGGCGGAATTAAAGTGAAGTGCCACGGCTGAACATTGCCCAGCAATTTGTGTTGACATTGACCCATTTCCATGCGATGCCTTATAACCTCTATTGTACTACATTTCGTATATGTATTTTTGCCACTGTATTTCAGTACAAATGTTACTCGTTTAGTGAAATTGTTGTTTGTGTGTGTGTCGTTATATTGTTTATATTATGTGAATATATTTAGGGCCGTAAAATAAAGATATGACCATGACTGTATGTACTATCAAGAAAAAAATAATGATATATTTTTTGAAAATTTTAGGGTCGGTTCTTAGGGAATATTTTTCGTTTTTATTCCATTTTTTCTTGAATTCCTTGAAAATAATACAAACAAAGATTTAATAATAATCTAAGCAAATAACAAAACAAAATTTCATCATCTCCTCTTTTCAGTTATTGTATGTCCTTGCGCTTTTTACCCAGAGGAATTCGTTTTGATTAAAATTGTCGGATTTACTGCCGAAGACATTGCTAGAAAAAAATAAATTGATTAAACAATGATTCATTGACTGATGCGTGTTTATTCTCTTAAATTAGGGAAAAAATTCGAAAAGCCGCCAATAAGCATTTGAGAAGGAAGCGAAAGAGAGGGGGAGGGGGGGGGGGGGGTAATTACCACAAATTAAACGTAGTAATTTAGCAAATGTTTACAAACTGCTTAAAACAGAGAGAGGAGCAGTGCGTACAGTTGAATGGTTTTTGAAAATCGAAAAAAAATACAAATCAAAATAATCACAAAAAAGGATGAGAGGAACCCGAAAAACTTTTGTTGTTTTTTTTTTGTTGCTTTTCATGGCAATTTTTTGGGCCAAAAAAAGAATCGGGGGTATTTTGGGATAAAATTTTAGGAAATGTGTGTCCGTTGGGTCTCGTCGGCAGTTTTGACTCTCGAAATGTCTGTTAATATCTCCGTACAGCACATACTTTCACTATTAAAGTGCTTCTTTTCCCTCCTCCTTAATTCATTCGTCTCTTTTTCCATTTATTTTTGACACAAATTCTTTTTTTCGTCCAATTTCTTTCACTTTTGGTTTCAGTCAGCACTAATTTTTCTGCTTTACCATTACATATTTATTATTTGCTTTTTTAGCCTTCCTGAATATTTAATTTAAAAAAGTATCACCTAAAAAATATGGACAATTCAAACGAAGCAGAAAAAAAATGGAAAAGGAGAAAATGTAATTTTCATAAACCTGATTTTTTTTTCAAAATACATAAGTGTTTTCTAATTTTTTCAGTTTCATGCGTACTGTTAAAATATTGCGCATTAAAAACTAAATATTAATTTTTTATTTTTTGAAGTTGACTGTGTATAGAATTGGGCCCGTTAAAAACCGATAATTCTAGTTGCAATCAATCTCTAATGACCTCTAATCATCATAAAAAATAGTCCCGAGGTGCGGAAAAATCATGGAATTTTATATATTGGGTTTCACTTTTCATCGCATATTCCAAAAGAGGACAAATATATCTTTTACAAACTAAATGAATGAATTAATCAATTAATTGATGCAATTATCTGACCGAAATGATATATTGGTGGCATTTTGTCTTTTAAATATTGCCTAATTGTTTGTTTGTCTGTTTGTATTTGACCTTTGCTTCATACCTGTGCAAGGGGGGGGGGGGGGGGGGGTCAGGAAAAGGGTCGTGCGTTCGGCGATGACCCCCCCTAGGGGGGGTCAGCGTCAAAAATTTTGCGTTCGACCATTTTTGCCCCGGTGAAGACCTTTTTTTTTTTTTTTGCTTTTCACGACTTTACTTTTTTTTCATGCCAGTTTTTTTGCGGTGTACTTTTTTTTTTTTTAAATAGGCAAAATTTTAGGAATTATTCAGCCCCTCCTCTTGCGTTCGAACGCACGAGGAAAGGATGTGGAACGCAGAAAAATTGGAAAATTTAGCGAAATTTCTTAGGGAAATAGTCAATTTTCAAGTCCCCACTTTTGCGTTCGACAAATCGCCCTCAGGGTTAGTCGAGCGCAATTGCGCGACTCTTTCCTTGAACTTGCCGCTCCTTTTCTTTGCTTTCTCGCAAAATGCGTCCATCCATTTCCATTGTATTTTATGTGCATGTAATTAATTAATTGCAGTAATTGTTGATAAAATGGCTAATGATAAAAGGGGAAAAGCTGGGGGCTATTCGAGACGCAAAAAGGATGAGGAATTTGAGGTACTTTCCCTGTTTTAAGGTTCACACTAAATAAAAAAAATTTTAATTTTTTAACGGTAAACGGCGGTTCAATGGGAAAACGACGAGAATTGGGATGACAATTTGAACACTGTCGAATTTAATTTGTGGCGTGACAATGATAGCATGGGTGAAAGCAGAAAAATAATTCATCCAAATGCAAATTGCAACTAATTTTAGGCTATTGTTGTCGCCAGCGGAATGAAGAAAAAGAAGAAGCGGACGAATGAAAGCAACGAAAATTAATTATATTTGATGAAATGGTCCATCTCACTAATTGGAATTTGATTTGATGGTCTCATCATTTTCTTGTCATAAATGCTTTTTTTTTGTTAATTCTTACATTTATTTGCTTGATTTTTATGGTGCAATTTCTTGGTATCATTTGAAAAGCTTAAACTATAGGTTTTTTTCTCATGTTTTCGCTTTTTTCTACCTCAATTTTTTCAGTTCAATTTCAGTGACTATGTATAAAAATTTAAAAAGGATTCTTTTAATTTTTCGCTTTATGGCATTTTTATGCTGTTTTTTTTTGAAATTCAAAAATATTTACGAATTTTTCAAAAAATACACTTGGTAAATTTTTTTTGAAAATCCCTGTCCTGTATAGAATGCGTATCTTAACAACGAAAATAACTCGCAATGTTTTTAAAAGGATTTTGGCCCCCAACGGAAAAATTTTCCCGCCTTCGGACCCCTTTCATTCCTTTAAATTTGCAAAATTTGTGCCAAAACTTGTTTTTTATTTAAAATGTTTTACAAAATTTATTCGGCAGAGTCTTTCGGCACCGGCAGACCTTTCCCATTAAATTTTTTGTTTGAAATAATATGGAAAACCGATGGTTGGAAAAAAATGTTTCAAAGTTAACTAAGTTTTCCTGCTTAGAATTTGTATAAATTGTTGATTTGATTAGAAAATGAATAAAGCAATCAAATCAAAAAATCTTTTTTTTCTTACTTTTTGGAATATACAGAAAGTTTTTATACTTTGTTAACAATCACAACTTACGACAAAACTGTGCAAATTGTTCAGCAAAAATGAACAGACGGTAAGGAATTTTCGTAAATAAAATTACAAATTTTCCGTAATTTCCCATGTTTCAGTTGGATTTGTAGCGACGTTTGGATGGACATTCTCCCATCTTTTGACCATGCTCAACTCGGACTCAAAATGGCATTGCTTTCCGACCGTTTCGATGTTTTGGTGGACGCGCATTTCGGTGGAAAAAGCGAATTGACAATTTGGAGGACAATCAAAATTTGCGTGGGCATTGGACTAAAAGCGAAACTATCTGTACGGATCGATGGCAAATGGGTGAAATTTCCGATGCCGGATCGTCCGCTGCCAAATAAAACCCGCTTTAAGGACCTTCAGATTTCGTAATTTTAAACTTTTGTACATAATATATAGGGACCGGATTTGTATGGATTTCCATATATTTTTTTGCACACTCATTTCGGCCTAAAAACGTAAATGGTATTTTTAGCTTGGTTTGATGCTTCTTGGCTGCCTTTTTACTTCCATTTTGCATATTTCAGGTTTTAGTCCATATTTCCATTTTTGACATCCATATTTCGGCATTTTCACAGAAAATTCGAAAAAGATACCCCTAAAGACGGAAAATTTTTGGAAAAATGTTTTTTTTTCAAAAAATATCACAAATTTTTGCAAATTTTTTAAGTTCATATTTTTTTTTGTAAAAAAATAAATATTAGGCCTCAATTATCAAATTCTGTACTTCATGTATTAAAATGATTTTTTTTTTTTTGATAGAAAAATTTATGGGTTTATGAATTTTTTCAAAAATTCAAATTGATTTTTCAGAAATTTTTAGTCCATATTTTCATATTTTTTGTCCATATAAATCCGGTCCCTAATAATATATTAAAGCATTTTTATATTTGTGCAGCTACTTGGACAATTCCGTGATTACATTTCTCCATGCCAACAAGCAAATTTGGGACAGAATGGGCACCAAATTGACTTTGGCAGTTTGGTCAAGAGAAAATGAAGATGTCCATCTGCCGATTTGGGATGTTTTGGCCAGCGAAATTTGGCACATTTTTACGACAAGCATTGGCCATTTGGGATTTGGCAATGCTGATCATTTGAACACTTTGCTTCGCCTCACATCGCCAACAATCCTCTCCGATAAGAGCCTGAGTTCAATCCGATCAAAGGGTGGACTGTTCCCCGATGTGCTTAGTGAAGGTGACGGGCCAAATACAACTTCTGCCGGCCATGCGCTGTTCAAATGGTTACACATTCCGAGCAAAGATGGACGGCCGAAGAAATTGCGTTGCATTAATTATTTGGAGTCACCAAATCTTGAATGGATCAACAGTTTTAAAGAGGTGTGTGACCAAATTTTCGTTAAACGACTGACTAATTAATTGTCTTTAATTTGCGTTTCCCATTGTTTAGACATTTCTCCATGCCACCTCTTCAGTCAGTTACAAAGTGAATTTGACCTTGGCAAGTTCAACACCAATTGATCTTTTTGAATTGGAGAACAAACGGACTAATGAGAAGTTGACAATGGAGAAAGTGTCACTCCATCCTGGCAATTGGATGATGAAGCGATGTCCGATGGTTCAGCAGCAGAAAGACGAAAATTCGGATGCCAATTTGAACAATGTCTATTTTATGCTTTATGACAATAATTGCATTGGGTGAGTGTAAAAATAATTCATCCAATTAAAATATTCACTTAATTTTAGGCCCTTATCGCCACCATCGGAAGAAGAAAAAGCGGATCAAAAGCATCGAAAATGTCGTCTAATTGGGCGGAAGTGAATTAATTATATTTGAGAAATGAGCGATGGTCTCGACAATTAGAAACGGATTTGATGCTCATTTTATCTCAAAAATGCTTTAATTGATTCTTTCGTTTGAATATAAAACATACATTTATTAATATTTAATGTACGATTTATTTTGGAATGGACAGAATTATGGTACAAAAACTCAAGGATTAGTTAGTTGATTGGACTCATTTGTAATGAAAAAAAAAATTTGGGGGAAGAATTTTTGAGAAAATTTTCCAATTCTTAGTGGTGTGTTTTTTTTTTGAATTTTTCGGTCGATTCTTAGGGGGTGTATTTTCCGTTTTTATTGCATTTTTGGGGTCGGGTTCACTTTGGCGCGGCCATTTTGGCGCGGCTTCAGCAAGAAAACATTTCTAAAAAGGAAAAAGTGATCAGAAAATTGCAAGGGAGAGACGGAAAGCCTTTGGGCGCCAATCAAAGCAATGAATGAACCTCCCGCGCATGAATATTCCCGTCAATTCAAAATACGCCTTTTTTGAGCATTTTTCTCAATTTTTTCGGTTACCTATGCTCCGAATTGACGGTCTGGAAAAATCTATCCTTTATATCTCATCTAGAGCTTTCAAACGATACCAAATTAGTCATTGCTCGATTCTTTTATAAATCCCCCGCCTAAGCCAGAAGTGCCGAAACACCCAAAAAGTGAAAATTTCTCATTTTGATTAGTTTATATGCGCACACATCAAAAATAATACATACAATTCAAATGATCGGGGTATTGACAATTACAATATGGGGCATTATGACAGTTATGGACACGCTGACAACGCAATACATTCGCAAATGATCATATTCTATCCTGACGATCCCTCCGTCATCGGCCGGCCCGGCGACGTCAGCAGCAGCAGCTCAGCCCCGTCGCATGGTGGAGTTCAGTGCCTGCACGAGGGCGTTGAGCGCGTTCACGTTGATGTTCAGCTTTGACGCCTTGTTTTGTGCATAACTGAAAAAAATTAAAAATTGCATTTTTTGATAAATTTGAAAAAAACCCACCGAAGTATCACGAAGTAAATGTAGAGATATTGGTCGAGCGTCTGTATGCTCTGAGATCGTTGGCGCCGGAGGTCACGGATGAGAGCGAAGATGTTGAGAGGCTGGCCGAGGTGCAGCGTTTGGTTGGCCAAGTACACCGCCACGAGCGTTCCAGTGCGTCCGATGCCTGGAATGTGAAAAAAATGATGATTAATTTCCCAATGCTTTTTGTTTCGTAACTCACCAGCTGAACAGTGCACAACCGCTCGGGGGACGCCGATCACATGGTACAGCAGGCGCAGCGGGGCCAGGTCGCTGTGGGGCACTCCGCGGTCGGGCCATTGTCGCCAATGGAAGTGTTGAACGCGCAAGTGGCCCTGTCGCATCTGCGGTGCTCCAACGATGAGGTCCGTCCTGTAGAGCGCGCCTTCCACGTGGTGTTCGCGCATGAATTTGACCATGATCTGGTTGTTGGCGAAGCGCATGAGCTAGGAGGGAAGGGGAAATGATTAATTGTTAAATTGGGTAAAATTTCAAAACCCACTTTGTTGTCCGCGGTCGGCCAGTACTGATGACATTTGATCCGATTTTGTTCGATGGTGTCGCAGAGCATCACAATGCCTTCGATGTTCTCCTGCACGATCATTGTCCAGAAGTCGTCGCAGGTCGTCTCGAGCGGGCCTTGAGTGCAGATGAAGCGGTTCTCGCCGAACGTGCTGATCCAGTTGGCGTGGATGTAGCGTCCGCTGTGGAGTCGCACTCGATTGATTTCCGTGCAGATCACATCTCGGTAGCGGTTGCACTCCAAGTTCCTGCAATTGGAATTGGCAAGATTAGACATGCATATAAATTGAAAACGACGCCAAAACCCACCGTGTAAACTCAGGCGATGGCTCCGGTCGTGGCGCTGCGTTGAGTTCGGTGAATTCGCTGACCAGGTCCTGGACGGTGCGCGGCGTTGTGTCGTTGACGAAGCGTTCCAGGGCGAAGAAGAATTCTGCCGTGTCCTCCCATCTGCGAAGAGTTGGCGCCGGCGCGAGCACACTCTGTTCCTGTGGTGTTGTTGCACGCCCTGGCTGCTGCTGAGTGCCGGCCTGACGAGGCTGCTGCGTTGACCGGCTGCGGGTTGGGCGTCGCGGTGCTTCCGTCTGGCCCCTCTTTTGGCGTCCACTTCCAGCGCCGGACATCCGCGTTTGCTGTGTGCGTTGCGGTTGAAATGCGCGGCAGAGCGTTGTTGATCACTGTAAAGGGGAAAAAAGAAAATTAATGATGTGCAAATGGAGGAAGTCAAGGGAAAACGGGCGATGGTGAAGAAGGCGCACCTCAGTAATTAGGCGCAAGGCGTGTCGAAAATAATAGGCGTGAATTGAAGGAAATGGAATAAGTGAGAATTTTGGGCATTTTCCGCCCTTTTATATTCAATTTTTTTTTCAAATTACTTCCAGCAGAATTGGATCTGTATAAAAGGGGTCGTCTTTCCCTCAGCTTCACATTTCTTCTTCTTCTTCACCACACTCCAACCAACGAACCGCTTCAGTGCGCAACGCAACGCAATGGCCACTTACCTATTCATCGCTGCTGCTGCCTTCGGAGCAGGAATTGTAATGCTGCGCTTTCTTCATTTTTTTTTTCAAATTGCATTTCATAAATTTTTGTCCCTTTCAGTACTGTTGGAAGGCGTACCTCGGCCCGATGCTCGACCAACCGAAGAGCGACGACGAGGAGAAGCCCAAGCCGGAAGGAGGAGGCGAAGAAGCGACGACCGCCGGCGACAAGGAGGAGAAGAAGGCTGGCAGCAAGGGCGACAAGCACAAGAAGAAGGACAAGAAGGCCGAAGGCGCAGCAGCAGCACCACCAGCGGCGGACAAAAAGGAGGAGAAGCGCAAGGACAAACACCGACCGAAGGAGGCGGGGAAGAGCGACGACAGCAAAGCGGGCAAGAAGGACAAGCACGGGAAGAAGGACAAGAAGGGCAAGAAGAAGGACACCGCCGATGCATCCACCGTGGACGAAGCGCTGGGAGAACAGAGCACAGCGGAGACGAGCCAAGCAGAGGAATAGCCAGGCCGTGCTGCGTGCAAATGACAGTGTTCGACGACGACGTCTCGCGACACCAACCCACCCGTCCCTTGCTTTCGATCATTCCCTTCCCGTCCGATTGCTGTGTTTTGTCTGTTCCAATGCTTCCTAAATGTTCCGTTGTGAACAGTGATCCTTCCATATGTGATCTGAATATGTATATATTGTATACCCATTAATATATTGTGCTTCGCTTGTTCGATATTTTTTCTGGCACCTGTTTTTATCCATTTCGAACCCCGAACCCGGATTTGATTACCAAATCTAAAATGCATATAAAATATGAATTTTGTTGAAAATAATTTTGATTTTTTGTTCGAGTCCGGGTGTGGGGGTTCGAATTGGACCAAATAAATGCTAGAATCGGTTTTCGGAAAATGTTTATCTGAGCTCCCAGATTCAAAAACACCCAAAACCACTTTTATAGGTTTTCTTATGCGCTGAAAACAATAGAACAATCAAAATTTTGGCGCGCTCTCAACTTTAAGCCGGTTTTTGAACCGGTTTAAAACTCGAAAAATTGAGGAAAAAGGAGGCCTCCTGACCTTTTAAAAGGGTCAAACCCAGGCAAATTTGGTATCATTCGAAAGCTCTTGACGAGCTTAGTCTAAAATTCAGGGAATGGAATTGAACGGACGCCATCAGACAATGATAGGTTTTTGAACCTGTTCAAAATCAATGAAAATTTGGCGCAACTACAAATTAAAAAATTTTTTTTTTGCTTATTGCGCTAAAAAACCGCCGCACACTCGACTACGGCGGCCAGTAGGTGGGGCGAGACTACGGGCTACGGAAGAAGTCCGCGCGTGATCCGCAGGCGGTTGACTGATTGGCGGGGGCCCTTCGGGCCCCCGCAGTCAACCGCCTGTGGCGCTCGTCAGACTTTTTCCTCCGCCCTCCGTCTCGCCCCACTACTTGCTCCGTCTTCGCATGCTCCCTTTTGCGAATTTTGCTTTTAAATTGTTACATATTTCCCGTTTATTATTTTTCGTTACTGAAGTGTCCATTTTCACTGGGACTCAGTTGTCCCAGTGCTCCGATGGCATCGGCACGACTTCATTCCTTGATTTATAGACTTAGCTCGTCAAGAGCTTTCGAATGATACCAAATTTGTGCGAATTTGACCGTTTAAAGGGTCAGGAGGCCCCAGTTTC
Source organism: Heterodera schachtii (assembly GCA_023374025.1). Lineage (NCBI taxonomy): Eukaryota > Metazoa > Nematoda > Chromadorea > Rhabditida > Heteroderidae > Heterodera > Heterodera schachtii. Next base: position 527,029 of record SIJG01000033.1, on the reverse strand, counting down.
ACTCAATTTTTCGAGTTTTAAACTGGTTCAAAAACCGGCTTAAAGTTGAGAGCGCGCCAAAATTTTGATTGTTCTATCGTTTTCAGCGCATAAGAAACCCTATAAAAGTGGTTTTGAGTGTTTTTGAATCTGGGAGCTCAGATAAACATTTACCCGGTTTTCCCGGCCCCAAAAATACAAAATCAAATTGGCGGTAATCTTCAATTTTTCCTAATATAAACATAACAAAACACACACAAACAACAATTTTACTAAACGAGTAACATTTGTACATGAAATACAGTGGCAAAAATACATATACGAAATGTAGTACAATAGAGGATATAAGGCATCGCATGGAAATGGGTCAATGTCAACACAAATTGCTGGGCAATGTTCAGCCGTGGCACTTCACTTTAATTCCGCCGGAGAAGACGCCCATCAGCCATAATACACCAGATTATTCTTCTTCAAGCCTTGCACCTGAAAATTTGGGCTTTTTTCTTCAAAATTTCTCAAATTGTTACAATTACCTCCAGAATTCCATCCATGAAATCCTCATGGAGAATTTTGGTGGAGTCACGACGAAGAGCAACCATTCCCTGTAAAAAAAGAGATAAGCTGATGCATATCCTCAAAAAATGTTTATCCGCTCACCGCTTCCACACAAACTGCTCGACATTGTGCTCCGTTGAAGTCCTCAATGCAGCGCGACAGCTCAACAAAGTTGACATTTTTGCTGAAAATGAGGAATAATTAGACTATTTCCTAATTCTGTCACCGACTCGACGTTCATCCGGCGCGAATGAATGCGAAGAATTTGTTCCCTGCCCTTCTCATTTGGTGCTGGGAATTCGATTTTGCGGTCAAAACGTCCGGAGCGAAGGAGGGCCGGGTCGAGCACATCAACACGATTTGTCGCAGCAATGACCTGCGTTAAACAAACAAAATGAATGTGAATTGATTGGCTTGCTCCACCACTCACTTTGATGTCGTCGTTGGGTTGGAATCCGTCGAGTTGGTTCAGCAACTCCAACATCGTCCGCTGAATGTCTCGGTCCCCCGTGTCAGAGGCGTCGAATCGTTTCGTGCCTGGGTTGAAGAAGGAATAAACACAATGTCAGTAAAGCAAAATCAAAAATACGCGCACCAATCGCATCCAATTCGTCAATGAAAATGATGGCCGGCGCCTTCTGTTTGGCCAATTCGAATGCGTTCTGCACCATCTTCGCCCCGTCGCCGAGGCCCACTTGGTTCAGCAGAGTACCGGACAAGCGTAGAAAGGTGGCCTGTGTTTGAGAAGCAACGGCACGGGCGAGCAATGTTTTGCCAGTTCCTTAAAAAAGAGAGAAATTGCCGCCACCTATCAGCAAAATGAAAATGCGAATTGATTTGTGAGAAAACAACACCTGGAGGCCCATACATGAGCACGCCCTTCGGTGGATGAATCCCAATCTTTATGAACAGCTCCTTTTTGGTCATTGGAAGCACCTGAAAATGAGAAAATGGGAAATTTTGATCCAAAATTGTTTATTTTTTAACACGTACAATTGCCTCTTTCAACTCTTTGATTTGCGTCTCGCATCCGCCAATTTCGCTGTACGTCTCCGTCGGTCTTTCCACCACTTCCATGGCCTTGACGCGTCGGTCAAAATGGGGCGGCAATTTTGCGATGATGTGAAAAGTGTCGTCGTTGACGCCGATCAGGTCGCCCGGCTTCAGCTCGTCTGGGCCGACGAGACCAATGCGAGGCAGAAACATGACGAGTCCCTTCGATATTTTGATGACGGCGCCTCTTTTCTGAAGCGCATCCAAGTCGCTGCTCGAGCCTTCTTCTACTCCTTCCGCTTGGTCATCCGCGAGGTCCAGAATTTCCACGACATTGGCCACCTGCCACGGCATTTTCATGTACTGAAAATGCTTTTCGTCAAAATTTGTCGTTCCTCCTTTTGTTTGTTTGCTCTCACTTTCTTCATCTGTTTGTTGTTCTCCTTCGTCTTCGTCCCCAGTGTTTTGATGTTGTACGCGATTTTGCGCATTTCGTCCCTCATGATGCGAATTTCTTCGTCGAGCTGTTGTACGCGTTCGTCAATTTGGGCGGAAGACATCTCCAACACTTCAGCGTCTGTCTGAAAATTTAAAAAATGAAATGACATCGAAACGGAAGAAAATGAAAAGCACCAATCGCTCACCACATCTCCGGCAGGGTGCGCCATCTTCTCGTTGTGTTACGCCCCGTTAGTAAAAATGTGAGAAAAATGTATCATAACAGCGCCTTTTATACACAATTTTGGGTGGTTTTTTTTTGTATTGTGTGCAGTTGCAGTGCGCCAAAATGTGCGAGAGTTTTCTATTTTGAATATTTTTTTAAAATTCAGCCAAAAATTTGGCATGAGGTTGAATCTATTAGTGACTTGGGTATCTAACATTATTATTAGAAAATCCGTACTGCTCATTAATGATCAAACCAAAATTCTAAAACATCGTTCAAATACAAAGTTTGTAAAAGATATATTCGTCCTCTTTTGGAATATGCGATGAAAATTCGATTTATTATTTAATTTCGAAACAAATTACATTTTTTGTGAGAGAAATACAGTGCCCCAAAAAGTCTTAACTCAAATCTGAAAAAGTATCTTATAGTTCATTTAAAAACTTGAAATAATTCATGCTTGCATAACTTTGGTTGCTGATCAAAAAAGTCTCTTACACCAACTTGATCAGATCACTCCTTCCTAGTGACCGGGACACCCAAAATACACTGAAAATTGGGGAAATTTTCGAAATCCCTAGGGGGCTGGGAAATTTTTTTCTAGAGAAAATGGGCAAGCCCACTGGAAAGAGCACAAAATTTGCTACCGAATTGCTTTTGGAATGGTGGTGCTACGATTTGTATATAGAAAGTTATACTTGGTTGAATAATTGATCACCACAAAAATGATCAATTTTTGATCAGTGCCATAACTTTTTGTATAAGCATCCAAATTAAACAATCTTAGTATATCCTCTATTTAGCTGTAAAATTTCAAAAAATTTCATTGTGTTTCAAAAAAGTTGTGGCTTGTAATTTTCATAAATTTATTTGGTAAACTTTTTTGACCCCAACTTCTGTGAAACTTAACGAAATTTTTTGAAATTTTAAAAGCAAATAATGGAACACTTTAGGCTATGAAATGGATGGTGCCAAGAATGTTTAATTTGGATGCTTCTTGAAAAAGTTACGGTGCCTTAAATTTGTCAAATTATTATATTGTCGTGTCAATTTTTTATTATTATTAGCTTATTATTCAATTATAAAGTTGAATAAAATTAATCATTAGAATAAATCTTCGGTACTGAAATGACCCGCCCCTTCTGATCACCACTCATTCGCACTTTTTGCACTTCGCCCACATTCGCACTTTTTGCACTTCGACTCACCACGAACAGAACCCATGGCCCTGCCAAGATTCTGGGAAAGTACTGTACATGGGATACTGTCCTCCTCCTGTCCGTGCAGGTTTACCGTAGTTGGACCGTCACGATTGGGCCCCACCACTTTTTGGACTATAAATTGTTTCTTTAGCATTCAAATCCAACAATGGTGGTATCATTCGAGAGCAATAACATGTTAGAAGCTATTGCTTCGCAAAATAGAGACAAGGGTAGAAAACATCTTCCAAAGATGTAAAAAAGTGCTAATTGAAAATTCTGATTGGTTTTTTCCGGATTTGCTAACACATCAATTCAAATGGTACTTAATTCCTGGACTGGCCTCGGTTACCTCACCACAATTTTGGTGCCTAAATTCAAAAAAAAATTTTTTTTATTTATTTGGCGTTATGCTGGATAACAAAAAAAAATTCCAAAAACATATTGTAAGTAGAGATCGGAACCGCTCAGTTGGGCCGGCACGGTTGGGCCGGCACGTTTGGGCCGGCACGGTTGGGCCCCAGCATGCTTTTCCATGATAGCTTTTTTCTTTGGCATCCAAATCCAACAATCTTGGTATCATTTGAAAGCTCTTAACATGCTCTATTAGCCTAATCAAAGGCGAATAAATTTTCAAGCTTTGAAAAAATTTTATTAAGAAAAAAACTTGAAAATTTCGACTTTTTCGAAATTTTTATGTATAACTTTTTTGATATTTATCTAATCGCGAAGCATTAGCTTAGAAAAAGTTTCCAAATACATTAAGCTTTCGAATGATACCAACAATGTTGGATTTGTTGACAAAGAAAAAAGTTGTAGAAAGTTGTAGTGGAAAAATATGCTGGGGCCCAACCGTGCCGGTCCAAAGGCCCAACTGAGGTAGACCGGTAGAGATAGGTATTTGGAAAAAGCCTGGACCTGACTGGATTCCATGCTTGCTCATTTCCAAAAACGTCCTTGTTCAGTTTCACTGACGAAAAAATATAGAAAATTAATTTGCTATTATTCAGAAAAGACTTTGCAATACAATTATTTATTCAAAATTTTTGTGAAATCAGTCAATTGTGTTATAACGGCAAAAGTTGCAGCAAAAATGAACAGACGGTAAGGAATTTTTTAAAAATTACAAATTTCCAAGCTGTTTTTACGCATTTTCAGCTGGATTTGTAGCGACGTTTGGATGGACATTCTGCCATCTTTTGACCATCCTCAACTCGGACTCAAAATGGCAATGCTTTCCGACCGTTTCGATATTTTGGTGGACGCGCATTTTGATGGGAAAAGCGAATTGACAATTTGGAGAACAATCACAATTCGAAAGGACAAAGGATCAAAAGCGAAACTGTCTGAATGGAACGATGACAAAAACAATTTTGTGGATTTTCCGCTGCCGGACCATTCGCTGCCCATCAAAATCCGCTTTAAGAAACTACGAATTTTGTAATTCAAATTGAGAAGCATTTTTAATTGATAATAAAAGCAATTACCCTTTTCAGGTTCATTGACCATTCCGTGATAACATTTCTCTGTTCCAACAAGCAAATTTGGGACAGAATTGGCATCAATTTCGAATTGTCTATTGAATATTGGAGCCAGTCCTTTTGGGATGTTTTGTCCCGTGAAATTTGGCCAATTATTATGACAAACATTCGTCATTTGGTCGTTGTCAGTGGCGCTTGTTTGAACAATTTGCGTCGTCAAATTTCACCGACAATTCTCACTGATCTTGATCAATTGCGTTCAATCGAATCCGATTTTATATTCCCCGCTGGAATTGCTGACGATGGACCAAATGCAACTGCTGGCCAAGCGTTGACCAAATGGCTTCACACTCCGAGCAAAAATGGACAAGCTGAAGCAATTACATCGCAGTAATAATTATGTGGGTCCACTGAATCTCGAATGGGTCAACAACTTCAAAGAGGTGTCCCGCCATATTTTCATTTAATTTTACTAATTTTGTTTAGATATTTCGCCGTGCCACCACTTCTGTCAGTTACAAAATTCAACTTTATTTTTACGCGACAACAACGCCAATTGAACCATTTGAATTGGTGAATGAACGGACGAAAGAAAAGCTGACACTGAAACAGAGCAAAGAATTAGAATATAATCGCCTGTATAATTGGTTGTTGAAACGGTGTCCAATTGGTGAGACGGCGACGGCGTCAATTAAGTGGAAAAACAGCGAAAATTCGGGTGCTAATTCTAAATATATCAGATTTGCGCTGCGATATGACAATTATTCGGGTGCCAATTTGAACAATATCCAATTTGAGTTGTGGGGTGGAAATCGTTGCATTGGGTGAGTAGCAAAAGCAATTTTTGATTGTCGCAAATTAAAAATGAAAATAATTTTAGACAATTGTCGCCACCATCAGTGGAAGAAGAAGCGGATCAGAACAACGGAAATTAATTATATTTGATGAAATGATCATTGATCTCGCCAATAGAAAACGGATTTTATGCCATTATTTTCTCTTAGAAATGCTTTTGTTGATTCTTTCTTTCGAATAAAACATTGGTCATCCAATTTGCTTGAATTTACCCAATGATTTGTATAAATTTTTTTTTGTCCAAAAAAACACGTACGCAAAAAAGCAACGAAAAGATTTGCTGTTCAATGAGTTAATCTAATTTGCTTATAAAAACGGTACTTTTTCATTTTTCGATTTAGAGCGACTTTTTAGCAACTATTTTCGCTTATGAAATTTTTAACAACTATTTTGAATTGTGAAATCTTTAAAAAACTATTTTTCAATATTATGAAAATGCACGTCGTTTCGATACTGGTCATTTCGATACCAAGTCATTTCGGTCTACGTCAGTTGGGCCCTCACGATTGGGCCCCCACGTTTGGGCCCCAGCATATTTTTCCACTATAACTTGGCCCAACTGACGGGTTCCGAGTCATTTCGATATATATCACATTTCGATACTCAATGAAAATGAGTCATTTCGATACTATGTCGTTTCCCGAAAAATGGAGGAATTTAGTGGGGCAAAAAATGTGTATAAAAGGCGACATTTCTGAATTTACGCGTTTTTATACCTACCGTATTTACTCGATTATAGCCCCCGGGGGCTCTATTGTTCAACCACCCTTCGAAAGGGGGGTTCTAATCGAGTAAATATGATGTGTGAGGAGGAACAGAGACATTTTCCTCCCACTAATTTTTATTCCATTCGTTTACACACCGATTCAAAGCAAGGAGAGCCTATATAAAGGGAACGTATCGAGCAAAATGCTCTCATTTTTGCGTCATTCACTATTTTTTCATCATTGCTTTCTCGATTTGTCCATTGTGTCAAAGAATTGTTTCTGTTTCTTCCTCTTTCACAGCAAACAAAAGTTAAAAGTGTGGCGACATTATGGAGAAGAAGATCGTCTACTTGAAGACGGGGTAATACTGCCGATGGTAGCCCCCCTTGTTTGAAAAAATTTATTTTTGTTTTCAAAAGACATGAAAGCATGTTTCCTAGGGTTTTCGGGGTCTCCGATTACGAATCCGGCATCCATTTCGACCAATTTCGAACCCCGGACCTGAATTCGAACAAAAGTTCGAAAATTCAAATTTTTCGAATTTCAGATTTTAGATCCAAAATGGTTTATATAATCTTTTATTGAAGTATTAATGAGTTCCTGATTGATTCCGCGTATTTAGCGATTTAGAACTAAAAATACAAAATCAAAAAATTTGAATTATCGAACTTTTGTTCGAATTCAAGTCAGGGGTTCGAAATTGGTCGAAATTGATGCCGGATTCTTGATCAGAGACCCCGAAAACCCTAGGAAACATGTTTTCATGTCTTTTGAAAACAAAAATAAATTTTTTCAAAAAAGGGGGGCTACCATCGGCAGTATTACCGAAGACGGTGCAAATTGTGCTCACTTTGACCATCATTTGGCAACTCATTTCACTGGGCCAATTCTGCGGCACTTTTGCCAATCCAAAAGTCAATTAATTGCATTTAAATTTCACCCACAAATGATCCATAATGATGTGTGTGCTTTTTCAGACCTTCCTCTGTAAATCCATTGGCGTTTGCGATTATACGCTCATTGGACAGGACGCGGAAACTGGCGAATTCGGCTCAATGTTCAACAAATTGTACAAGCAATTCTTGGTGAATCGTCGCACCAATAGACAAACAACCGAAGAACCGAAATACGCATTATTTTACTTTTTGGTCTCAAAATTGCCTCCCGCCGGACGCCAATGCATTCCGATCACGGTCAATCAGCAAAAAGCTATCATTAGCATGAATTACATATATTTGATTTGTTTTGTTTTTTTTCAGATTTCGCCGTTTGATTGATTTCTGACTGGACTGGCGGCATGCTGGACAAAAATCCACTCGACAATGGCACTTTGTTCTGTTTCTCCGCCCAACTGTTCTTCGCATTGGTGTCGCTTACCGCTCTGTGCCGTGGCGTCATGATAATGCGACGCTCTGTGAAAGCATATAAAGTGAGCAATTGCCGCAACGTGGGGCCACAGCAAATTCAACCTCGACAAATCCGCGGCCAAATTCGCTTTTCAATCAAAATTCGATGGATTTTTTGGATCAAATTGTGATTTGAGTTTCTGTCGTGTTGAGTTTCTGTGTTCTCGAGTTGTCAAACTATGATTCGTTTATTATTTGCGTCGCTTAATTTGTTTGTTTTGTTTTTAAGATCGTCGTCTATTTGTATGCCTTCGCTTCTATCTTCTGCTGGTGTTTCTTTATTGTGTGCTCAATCAATTTGGTGCTCTATTGGAAGGGATTTTGGTCTTTCGTCAACTTCAAAGCGGATCAAACAAATGTGCCGTTTGTCACTTTGGTGATTTGTTTTTTTTTTGGCATTTGATTTTGGGCTTTTCCAATTTTGAACTTTTAAGGTGCTCAGCATTGTCATGGTGTGGTTGTCCGTCTACGAGATTATTCTTCACAAATTCGTGCGGAATGATGTCGACACGAAAAGTGCCAATATGAGCATTCATCAGAAGAACGGAAGTGCCATCGTGTGAACAATGAGCAGAGACGAATGGAACGATGCGCTGGTGCCATAAAACATAGATGAAACGATATGATTGTTGATGTATGAGATAAATCGGATTATATATTTTTTGGTAAATTGTTGTTTATGCCATTGCATTTCTGATCTGTTGTACCCGTATGCATAAAATTTGGATTAGATGTCCTGTGAATCATACAGCTTACCCATGATTTAGGACGTTTCCCTTTTGTTTAGACATTTTTCAGTGCCACCGCTTCTTCAGTCAGTTACAAAATTAATTTGAAAGTGCCAATATTATCAATAAATCGATTTGAAGAATGGGTGAACGAACGGACCCAAGAAAAGTTGACATTTGATATTGCTGGAAAAACAACAAAGTGAAGATGAAGCGGGGGGAAAAATTAAAGTTTATCATGAATGAACAAATTGGAAAATTAGGGGGGGGGGGGTTGTATTCCAATTCCCGACAAAAATTTAAGCCTTAAAAATTTTAATTTTTAAGAAAAGAGCTGACAATTGATATTGGTGGAAATTGGTGTCGGTTTAAGCGCTGCCCAATTAGTGAAAAGGCGGCGGCGATTCAATGGGAAAACGACGAAAATTGGGAGAACAATTTGAACAATGTCAAATTTCATTTGCGTGGTGGCGAACGTTCGACTGAGTAAGTGTAAAAGAATCAATTCCAAATCCCGGATCCGAATTCGAACGAAAAGTCTAAATGTTGAATCCGGCTTCCCCAACCATGAAAACCCTCCAATAAACATGTTTTCACGATTTTTTAGAACAACAAAAATTTTTATTCAACAAAAAAGGGGGCTAAAATTTATTAACGATAATATTCAAATTGTATTTAATTTAGGCCTTTTTGTCATCCCAAGCGGAAGAACAAGAAGAATAAGAAGAAGAAGAAGCAGGCCAAAGCATTGAAACGTCGTCGGACTGCGCGGAAGTGAATTACAATAATTATATTTGAGAAGTGATCGATCTCACCAATTGGAAACGGATTTGATGCTCTCATTTTCTCTCCAAAATGCTTTGTTGATTTTCTTTCGTTAATATAAAACCATTTAAGAAACTGAAGATATATATGCTCATTAATTGGACGGACACCAAAAGTGAAAAAAAGCCTTAGGGGAAAATTTCAAAATATGGAAAATTGAACAAAATTGGGACTTCTAACTTTCTTAGAACGGTCAAACCCGGAAAATAATCTTGACATCTAATCGATAGGACCAAATAAATTTACGATTGCCAGCAAAATTTCAAAAAATTATATTCACTTCAAAAAAAGATACGGCGCAAAAATGGCCAGATAAATTCAATTTTTGAGGCTTTTTGGCCATAACTCTTTTGTATCTCAGCAAAAATTTTGGAGGCTAACAGGGATAGTTAAGCGCTTTAAAAATATGCCAAAGCTTATTTAATTTGGATGACTAATAAAGTTCAGAAACTCTGTTAAAATTTGCCAATATGTTTTGTATAAGAGACCATTTTACACTCAAACAAAATTAAAATAGACAAAAATATACAATACCAAAACAAATTCACATACATATAATATAATATACATAGGGACAAATACAATTATCAGCAAGACAAATGAAGATTATCCTTTTATCCTCCGTAATCTTAATCCATCCGTTTCCACTTCGCATTTCAAAATCCTCAATTTCTTTCCAAGACAAATGTGCCGGCCGTCGTCAGTCACCAAATGCCAAAATGCTCTCATGGCATTTGTCCATCGAATCCGCGACGGGTGGGCGAAGACATTTGACGCATGAAACGCCGTTCCCGTTGATTAGACACATACACGTAGCAACAGATGTAACACGGAATGCAGCAGACGGAACAACAACAGCACAGAAGTAAGGCATTGAAGACAACACCAACCGGGCTAGGCCGTTTTCGTACGGGCCGTTTTCGCGCCAGCCGAGTTTTTGAACTATAACTTTTTCCATTGTTAACCAAGTCTAACTTTCTTGGTATCATCCGAGAGCCCTTCGGATGCTCTATTAGCCTGCAAAATTTCAAAAAAATTCCGTTAAGTTTAAAAAAAAGTTCGAGCCAAAAAAGTTGGAAAATCTGGTTGTATGAATTCTCCAGGCCATAACTTTTTTGAACCTTAATGAGATTTTTTGAAATTTTGCAGGCTAATAGAGTACACTTAGAGCTATCGAATGATACTAAGGTTGGATTTGGTTAACAATGAAAAAAGTTCTAGTTCAAAAACTCAGCTGGCGCGAAAACGGCCCGTACGAAAACGACCCCGACCGAACACCAACACCAGTGCCCATTAGAGCAGCCGCCCTGAAATAATTGAATGGGGAGGAGTTAGAAAATACTGTATGGGAGTGTGTATGGTAGTGGTGGGGGTTGGGGTTACGGTCACATTTTACGGGATCACTGTAAATTGCGATTGTCCTCCGTTTTTATGTATGAGCGATGAATGAAATGAGAAGAAACAAAACAGCGCAAAACGCACCACGCAAAGACGTCGACATCATAAGAATAATGCTCCTGCATCGGCTCAATTTCACTGAAAAATGAGGGGAAAAATTAAGGAATTTACTATGAATGAACAAATTGGAAAATTAGGGGGGGGGGGCTTTTATTCCAATTCCCGACAAAAGTCTGATTGGGATGCCGAAAAATGACGGCAAAAGTTGGACATAATCATATTACACATAAAAAGTTGGAATTCCGATTGCCTCATATGTACAATGGGGTGGATAGAATACGGACCAAATCGAAAATTAGACACAAAACGCGTTAGAAAATCTTGTGAAAAAATGTCCGCGATACGAAAATTGCGATTACGTCCCATCCCACCACTACCATTGGAATTTACGTGTTCAATTTTCGTTTTTTTAATGGGAAAGCCTTTAAAAAGTTTAATTTTTTGGATTTCAAAAATTGCTGTTCATCAAAATCACAGCACCTGCTGTTTTTTGCTGTTGTTGTTGTTGTTTTGTTGCTGACAGAAGCCGTCGTTGAGAAACAATGCGACGATCAGAAAAATAAACAACAGAAAATTATTATTGTTGGAAGTCATGGCAAAAAAAGGAGAGGAAAACTCTGGTAAATAAAAGGTGTTTTGATCAAAAGAATATTTCATTGAATGGCTTTTGCGTCAAACGACCATTCCCTTTTATACCGGACAAACGCCGACTTTTCCAACCCCCGAATTTCTAGGCTAATATTTTAGTATAAAAATGCCTTTTTTCTTCTCCTCCTTCTCATTCCATATTCTGAATTTTTGTGACACCAATTACCTAATTAATTGTAAAACGGAAAAGTGTGCTAATTGCAGCAAAACAAATGAACAGACGGTAAAAATTTTTTTTTTTTTAATTACACAATTTTTTCATTTACTAAATTCTTTTTTCCCATGTTTCAGTTGGATTTGTGGCGACGTTTGGATGGACATTCTGCCATCTTTTAACCGTGTTCAACTCGGACTCAAAATGGCATTGCTTTCCGACCGTTTCGATGTTTTGGTTGACGCGCATTTTGATGGAAAAACGGAATTGACAATTTGGAGAGAAATAACAATTTGCGAGGGCATTGGACCAGAACCGACACTGTCTGTACTGATTGGTGGCAATTATGTGGAATTACCTTTGCCGGATCGTCCGCTTCCAAACAAAATCCGCTTTCACTTCCTTTGGATTGAGTAATTTTAACTGTTTTTTTTTGGTGTATTTTAAAGCATTTTATACTTTTATCAGGTATATTGACCATTCCGTCATTGAATTTCTCCGTTCCAACAAGCAAATTTGGGACAGAAATGGCACCGACTTGCTCATTCGAATAGAATCAGACACAAATGTTATTATGCCGATTTGGGATGTTTTGGCCCGTGAAATTTGGCCAATTTTTGCGACAAACATCCGCCAGTTGGCCATTAACGGTGGCGATCATTTGGACAATTTGCGTCGCCACATTTCACCGACAATTCTCAACGATCATGATCATCTGAATTCAATCGATTCCTATTATCTGTGCCCCGACGTAATCGCTGATGATGGACCAAATGCAACTGCTGGCCAAGTGTTGTCCAAATGGTTACACACGCCGAGCAAAGATGGTCAACCGAAGCGATTGCATTGCCATGATTATCGTGGTCAACCTGAATGGCTCAACAATTTGAAAGAGGTGACCGGCTATATTTTGACTGATTGATTGCCTTTGATTTGCGTTTTGTTTTTGTTTAGGCATTTCTCCGTGCCATTTCTTCCGTCAGTTACATTATTCGAATTGATCGTGTGAAAACAATGCCAACTGTTGAGCCATTTGAATCGGTGAACGAACGGACCAAAGAAAAGCTGACATTGGAGAAAGTGACACGTTCTGCTGTTTATTGGCTGTTGAAACGGTGTCCAATTAGTGAAAAGGCGGCGACGATTCAGTGGAAAAACAACGAAAAGTTGGACGGCAAATTGAACAATGTCACATTTAATTTGTGGCGTGGCAATTATAGCATTGGGTGAGAGCAGCAACAACGTAATTTGATTAAAATAAAAACTTAATTTTAGGCCATTGTCTCCACCAACGGACGAAGAAGCGGATCAAAGCAACCAAAAAGTCGTCTGAGTGCGCGGAAGTGAATTAATTTATTTGAGAAATGGTCGATGATTTCATCAATTGCAAATGAATTTGATGCTTATTCTCTCTCGAAATGCTTTATTTATTTGTCTGTTTGTTTCGAATTTTTGTTCAATATATGTACTTGAGAAATAGCCGATCATTTTTGAGATGGTCAATTGGAATTTGGATAAATGTTTATCGGATTAAAATTGCTCAAAACCAATTTTATTAGTTTTCTTCGTCGGGGATTCGATAATTGGCCGGAATAAAGATGCCAGCCAGAATCATGATCAGTAGGGTTACGCGTTGTATGCATTAAAATTAATTTTTACGCTGCATTTTTCGAAAAATGCAAAGACATTTACCCAAATTTAATAAAGATGCCTGCGGCGCGCTGACTAACGAAGTTCGTTAAAAATTTATCAATAATTTTTGCAAATCTGACATCATATTCGTGATCAAAAGTCCCGAAAAAATTCTCACTGATCTTGATCAATTGAATTCAATCGATTCTGGTGGTCTGTTACCCGATGGAATTGCTGACGATGGACCGAATGCAACTGTTGGCCAAGTGTTGTCCAAATGGTTGCACACGCCGAGCAAAAATGGACAACCAAAGCGATTTCGTCGCAATAATTTTTTTGGTCAACCAAATCTCGAATGGATCAACAACTTCAAAGAGGTGGCCGGCCATATTTTCATTGGCGACTGACTTACTGCTTTGATTGCCTTTAATTTACGTTGTTTAGGCATTTCTCTCTGCCACTTCTTCCGTCAGTTACACAATTCAACTTTATTTTCGTATGCCAACAACGCCAATTGAACAATTTGAATTGGTGAATGGACGGACGAAAGAAAATCTGACACTGAAACAGAAGAGCGAAGAATCCATCGAATTAGTGTATAATTGGATGTTAATTTTTCTCCGAAATTCTTTTGTTGATTCTTTCGTTCGAATAAATCATTCATTTAATAATATTTATTTGGTTGCCAACTAAATTTTTCAAAATCAGCATTTGGGTTCATAAATTCAGCACTGAAAAAAAAATTTCTAACTGAAAACTAGGCGAAATGTCCGCACACCGACAAATTTGTGCAAATGTATGTTCTGATTTCTTAAAAATTATTCAAATTTTTTATGGCACAATGTCACTATTTTATCAAGAAAATTAAAAGGTTTGCGCGAAATTTGGTCAGTCATTGTTGGAACAAAAATCTGTTAAAAAATAACGAGAAAATCTCAAATTTTTTCCCGGCGGCGCCTATCGGCACCACTGAAAATGGGAGGTGAAAAATATATACTTAATTAGATGCTATATTAATTGATAAAATTGTTATCCAAGCGATTTTAAGCTAAGTGTTCTGATTATCGACCCCAAAACTGATTTTTAATCCCGATTACATTGAAATATAGGATTTGCTAATTTACTCTCCACGTGCGCGAGAATCGGATTCAAAAAACTAAAAGATTAAATTTGTTTAGTGTTTCAAAAGGGATTCCTCAAGACAATTACATATTTATTCTGGCATCAATCAATTGGAAAACGGCAAAAGTGTGCTAATTGAATCACCAAAATGAATCGACGGTAAAGAATTTTTAAAAATTAGAATTTCGTTTAACCAATTTTTTCCATGTTTCAGTTGGCTTTGTAGCGACGTTTGGATGGACATTCTCCCATCCTTTGAACGTGTTGAACTCGGACTCAAAATGGCATTGCTTTCCGACCGTTTCGATGTTTTGGTGGACACGCATTTTGATGGCAGAGAATTGACAATTCGGAGAACAATCGCCATTAGCAGGAACATAGAAAGACCAAAAGCGAAGCTTTGTGCCGGTTGTAATGCTGTGGAATTTCCGTTCCCCGACCGCCCGCTGCCCATCAAAATTCGCTTTAAGAACATTCGGATTAAGTAATTCAAAGGATTATTATTGTGGTAAAACCATTCCCTTTTCAGCTACATTGACTATTCCGTCATTGAATTTGTCTGTTCCAACAAGCAAATTTGGGACAGAATGGGCACCAAATTGGGGTTGTCTATTGCAAATGTTCAGCCAATTTGGGATGTGTTGGCCAGTGAAATTTGGCCCGTTTTTGCAACAAACATTCGCCATTTGTCCTTTTTCGATGGCGATGAATTGGACAATTTGCGTCGCCGCATTTCACCAACAATTCTCACTGATGTCAATCATCTGAATTCAATCGATTCCAGTTTTCTGTTCCCCGATGGAATTGCTGACGATGGGCCAAATGCTTCTGCTGGCCAAGCGTTGTCCAAATGGTTACACACGCCGAGCAAAAATGGTCAACCGAAGCGATTGCGTTGCTGGAGTCGTAATGAATCACGAACAAAGGAATGGGTCAACAACTACAAAGAGGTGTGACCCGAAATATTTTCGTTAAATTATTTTTATTTTACCAATTTTGTTTAGGCATTTCTCCGTGCCACCACTTCGTCCTCTTACATTATTCAACTTATTTTTCATACGATACCAACGCCAACTGCCGGACTATTTGAATTGGTGAATGAACGGACCAATGAGAAGCTGATACTGTGGAAAAAATCAGTGTGTAATTGGCTGTTGAAACGGTGTCCAATTGGGGAGACGGCGACGGACCAATGGAAAGACGAAAATTGGGACGACAATTTGAACAAAGTCAAATTTAATTTGTGGCGTGGCATTAATTCCATTGGGTGAGAGCAACAGCAACGGAATTTGATTTTGTCGGGAAATAATTCATACAATTCAAATGGCATTAAATTTTAGGCCATTGTCGCCATCAGCGGAAGGAGAGAAAGAAGAAGCGGACGAATGAAAGCAACGAAATTTAATTATATTTGAGAAATGATCGACGGTCTCACCAATTGGATTTTGATTGATTTGATGCTCATTTATTTTATCTCAGAAATCTCTGTCTCTCATTTGTTGGTTTTTTTCGTTCGAATTTTAGTATTGTTACCCCATTTCCGCTCGTAATTGACATATAAAACTTTTTTTAAATTACAATCCCAAAATTTTTTGCCTGTGGCGCTTAATGGCACTACCGGACCTCCTAAAAACGAAAAAAAAAATGGAAATTAGAGATCGGTATTTTGGAAAAAGCCTGGACCTGGACAAAAATCCAGGTCCATGCTCCTCGAGACATGGATCCAGGCCTGGACCTGGATTTTTTTTAAATTTTTAAAAAAGCAAACCAATGTTTGAAAAAATCATTTTGGTCCCATGCATTTGTCCAATGCCCGTGGTAAGTTCCAATGCCACAATGCGCAACGCCATCCGTTCAAATCTTTGATGAATGCGCCAAGCGGAAGTGCCTCGTCAAATTTAGCTGCTGAAAGTGGCCCATTTTGCTGCATCAGAGCTGCAAAATGAAGCGGAAAATGCACCAGAGTATTGTATTTTTTAAGCAGATACTGTAGCGTGCAAAGGTACTGTACTATATTTAGCTGTCCTTGTTACTTTTGATAGATGAAAAAAATAAATAATTTTTTTTTTGTCGAACGCTCACTCTCTTTTCTCTCCGCCAAACCTTCTTTCCCCTCCCTACCCTTCTCTCTTTTTCCTTTTTTTCTTTTGCCCTCTATCTTTCTTCCATCTCTCCCTCTGTACATTGTTTTCCCCATTCTCATCCAATGGTCGGATTCTCTTTCTCTTCTGCTGTTCTTCCTTCCTCACTTATCCCCCTCCTCCTCTGCTCCTCTTCCTCTTCTTGATCCACATTTCCCATTTCATCCCACCGCTCCCATACAATCGATTCCTCCTTTCTACCCAAAAAGCATTATCATTAGGGATGGGAATTTAAGTCAAATGACTTTTTTTTTTTGCTGATTCTGAATGACTTTAAAATGACCAAAAGTGTTCTATACTTTGTTTGAAGCTTCTAACATACAATTTTTTGTGACTTTTTTTGACTTTTACACTTTTTGGGATTTTTATGACTTTTTTTGGGTTTTTGCGAGTTTTTTCGTGATTTTTTTTGACTTTTTAAGGCAAAATTTGAATTTTAACGAAGAAAATGCCGAAAAATACAAAGAAAATTCCGAAAAATAAAATTTCGATCGATAAAAATGCAATGAAACTTTGATGAACTTTTTATTAATTGTTGGAAGAATCTCTTTTTTATGCCTATTTTAGGTATTTATTTATAAAATTAAGTGCCTAAAAATACGATCAAAATGTTATTCTATAAATTATTAAAAATGGGATTTTTTTAACTTTCGCCTAATTTTTCAGGACATTTTTGCATTTTTTTCGTGCTTTTTTGAATTTTTTTTTTGTGACTTTTTGGCTATTTTTTCAGGACTTTTTCCATTTTTTGTGACTTTTTGGCGATTTTTTATGACTTTTTTAGTCGACTTTTTGAAGATTTTTAGTGACTTAAATTCCCATCCCTAATGATATGATTTAAAAACGATTTTTTATGGTCTGTAAACGACATATACACTGAATTTTTCCAAAAAATTTAAAAATTTACCAAAAATGCTAATAGTTTTGATTTAAAAGACTTGATCGCCAGATAAAGGATTTGCGTGACAATTTTATTTACATATTCTACATTTTTTGACACCAATCAATTGGAAAGAGGGCAAATTGTGTTAATTGCAGCAAAAATGAACAGACGGTAAGGAAATTTTCTTAAATAAAATTACAAATTTTTCATTTTCCCATTTTTTTTCCATGTTTCAGATGGATTTGTAGCGACGTTTGGATGGACATTCTCTCCCATCTTTTGAACGTGTTGAACTTGGTCTCAAAATTGCATTGCTTTCCGACCGTTTCGATGTTTTGGTGGACAAACATTTCGATGGCAAAAAGGAATTGACAATTTGGAATTATATAACAATTGACAAGGACGAAGGACCAGAACCGAAACTGTTTGTAAGGATCAATGGCACATTTATGGCATTTCCGATGCCGGACTATCCGTTGCCAAACAAAATCCGCTTTAAGCATCTTTGGATTGAGTAATTTAAACTTTTTTATATATTAAAGCATTTATATGTTTCTTCAGTTACATTGACCACTCCGTCATTGCATTTTTACGTTCCAACAAGCAAATTTGGGACAGAAGGAGCACCAGTTTGGAATTGTCCATTGATGGTGACCAAACCGAAGATAACCAGCGAATTTGGAATGTTTTTACCCATGAAATTTTGCCAATTTTTGCGACAAACATTCGCCATTTGTACTTTCCGAATGGCAATCATTTGTACAATTTGCGTCGCCGCACTTCGCCGACAATTCTCACCGATCTTGATCAATTGTATTCAATTAATTCTGGTAGTCTTTTACCCGATGGAATTGCTTTTGATGGGCCAAATGCAACTGCTGGCCAAGCATTGTCCAAATGGGTGCACACGCCGAGAAAAGATGGCCAACCGAAGCGATTGGTTTGTATGGAGTTTGACGAAGAAGAAAGCATCGAATGGGTCAACAGTTTTAAGGAGGTGCGTTTGGTCACATCCTCATAAAATTTATTTGATTTGTGGGTTAACAAAAGTTCCATTGGGTGATGCTTGCATTTGCTTTTCCCTTACTTTTTGTTAAGTCATTTCTCCGTGCCACCGCCTCTGTCAATTACAAAATTCGTTTTGGAATTTTAATGCCAACTGAGCTATTTGAATTGGAGAACGAACGAACCAAGGAAAAGCTGACATTGAAGAAAGTGTCACATTATGGTGGTGGTGGTTATTGGCTGTTGAAGCGATGTCCAATTAGTGAAAAGGCGGCGATTCAATGGGGAAATTGGGACGACAATTTGGAAAAATTGAAGAATATGTGTACCAAACCGAATTGGACGAATGATATATCATTCGAAGCCTCTCGGTCTGTAATGCACGAATCCGAAAGAATTTTTTGGCGGAAACCATTTTGGGCCGAGTTATGGGCCCGGGACTGAAGTGGAAAAATGGCTGTGGGACTGAACCGCCCAAAGCCTTAAAACTCATAAAATGCCACAAAATAGATATCAATTGCTTCCTCTCGGCATGTGAAGGATGAATCCGAAAGAATTTTTGATCAAAAAGGAAAATGACAAAAGTTAAGGGTCCTCAAAACCTCAAAAAATGACCCTGATAAAAAATCGTAATGAAATTAATTGTACAAATTAAAAGTGAATTGGTGAGTGTATTTTGGCCATAACACCGCACACTCGACTACGGCGGCCAGTAGGTGGGGCGAGACTACGGGCTACGGAAGAAGTCCGCGCGTGATCCGCAGGCGGTTGACTGATTGGCGGGAGCCCTTCGGGCCCCCGCAGTCAACCGCCTGTGGCGCTCGTCAGACTTTTTCCTCCGCCCTTCGTCTCGCCCCACTACTTGCTCCGTCTTCGCATGCTCGCCAAGGCGGGCGCTGCGCGCCCTTAGAAATAGATTCCTGGCAATTATAAACCAAGAGCAATCGACCCATTACAATTTTTTATCAGGGTCATTTTTTGAGGTTTTGAGGACCCTTAACTTTTGTCATTTTCCTTTTTGATCAAAAATTCTTTCGGATTCATCCTTTACATGCCGAGAGGAAGCGATTGATATCTATTTTGTGGCATTTTATGAGTTTTAAGGCTTTGGACGGTTCAGTCCCACAGCCATTTTTCCACTTCAGTACCGGGCCCATAACTCGGCCCAATATGGTTTCCGCCAAAAAATTCTTTCGGATTCCTGCATTACAGACCGAGAGGCGTCGAATGATATATCATTCGAGGTATATGGTTTGGTACACATATTCTTCAATTTTACCCGACAATTTGAACGATGTTCGATTTAATTTGCGTGGTTCGACTCGGTAAGTGCAAAAGAATAGATGATGGATGGATGGGGTGATCACTGATCAGCCTTTTTGGATGAAATTTGTTGTTTTTTTTTTATAAAATGGTGAAAACATGTCTATTATTGTGGGTTTTCATGGTCGGGAGTACGCAAAGAGAATTTTGAAAACTTTTAATTTTGGCTTTTTTGTTCGAATTCGGGTCCGAGATTCGAAATTGGCCAAAATAAATGCTGATTCAAAAAGGGGGCTACAGTTTATTAACGATAATCCAATTCAAATTGTATTTAATTTTAGGCCTTCTTGTCATCCCAAGCGGAAGAACAAGAATAAAAAGAAGAAGAAGAAGCGGGTCAAAGAATTGAAACGTCGTCGGACTTCGCGGAAGTGAATTAATTTTAATGAGAAATGACCGACGATCTCACCGATTGAAATTTGATTTGATTTTATGCTCATTTATTTTCTCTCCAGAATGCTTTTGTTGATTTAATTTTCCTTCGAATAAAACTTACATTTAATATTATTTACTTAATTGAAAAGCTTAAGCCTATATTAAAAACAAAAAATTTTTCTGCCAACTTTTTTGTCTGAGCTAATTTTTTGAAATTTCGTAGGCTAATAGGGACAGTTAAGCGCTTTAAAAATATTCCAAAGCTTATTTAATTTGGATGACTAATAAAACCTCAGAAACTCTGTTAAAAAACAAATTCACATATATATAATATACATAGGGACAAATGCAATTATCAGAAAAGACAAATGAAGATTATCTCTTTATCATTCGTAATCTTAAAGAGAGCATTTCTGAGAAATAAATGAGCATCAAATCAAATTTCAATTGGTGAGATCGACCATTTCACAAATACAATTAATTCGCGCAATTAGACGTCATTTTCAAATAATCATTCATTCCGCTGCTGATCCACTGGGCCCGGGAGTCGTCGACAATACTTTTTCGTTGCTTTTACCCGCTTTTTCTTCCTCTTCCGCTGACAATGGCCTAAAATATAATTAAGTGCACATTGAATTGGGTGAATTATCTTTTACACTCACCCAATGCATTGTTCGTCAATACTAAGCATAAATGTGACATTGTTCAAATTGTCATCCAAATTTTCGTCGTTTTCCCATTTAACCGCCACCGTTTCTCCAATTGGACATCGCTTCATCACATAATTGCCAGCATGGTGTGACACTTCCTTCAATGTCAGCTTCTCATTAGTCCGTTCGTTCTCCAATTCAAAATGATCAATTGGTGCTGAACTGTTCAGTCCAAAATTCATTTTGTAACTGACAGAAGAAGTGGCACGGAGAAATATCTAAACAATGGCAAAAGCAAATTAAAGGCAATCAATTAGTCGTCAGTCGTTAAACGAAGTTTGGTCACACCTTTTTGAAACTGTTGAGATCCATTCGAGATTTGATGGCATACATTTTTTAGGGGGGGGGGTCGACCCCCCCCCCCCCCCTCGCTCGCAAAGAGGGCCAGCGAGGGGGGGGGGGGTTCGCAGCAAAGGGGGGGGGGCCGGTGTAAAAGAGGTGGAGGGAGGAGGTCCGCAGCGAGGGGGGGGGGGGTCGCAAATTTGAAAATTTACTTAACAAATCATTAAAAATCCAAAAAATTTTCCCCGGCCCGGCGGCGCCTAGCGGCACCACCGGACCCCAAAAATCCCAATTTTTCTTAAAAAAGTTGGCTTAAAATCACAAAAATTGGCCCTTTTTTGGTGAAAATCTGTTAACAAAGCAAACCCAAAACTTCAAAATTTTCCCCGGCAGCGCCTATCGGCACCGCCGGCCCCCTGTTCCCGAAAGTTTTTTGGAAAAACCTCGCCGAAAAAAACGCTTTTTGAAAAGCAAAAAAAAAAAAAAAAGGTCATCAAAAAAAATCGGCGGCCGACCCCCCTTCGCAAAAATTTTGACCGACCCCCCCCCCCCTTTTTAATGTATGATGCCAGCCAACCATACCTCTCAATTTCCCGCCGATACATTTTCTTTTTTTTGTGAAACATCAGGGCGATCACTGCCTGTAAAAACAAAATTCCATCAGTGTTTACTATAATTTTTCTAAATTTATTTTATTTAATTCTGGACTTGTTGATACAACTTTTTTGAAACTTGGCCAATTTTTTTAGAAATTTCACAAGCTAATTTTTTAAATTTCTCAATGTACTTACCCTTTCCACTCTGGCCCTGTTCGTTTCCAAAAGGGTTGTGGCCCTTTCATAAGCTTCGTCAATATATTGCTGTTGTAGCTCCATTTTTTGGTGTCTCGTTCGAATGCCAGGTGTCATCTCCACCATCTATAAAAAATTGTAACACCCTTAATTAGTCGCACATTTATTCCCAATTTTATTTATTTATACAATATTAGAGACCGGCACGACAATTAACGGTAAATATTTACCGAACTTCGCTATTTTAAAAATGTGACGAGATATTTTAGCATTTTTTATAAATCGAATAATTTTTGTGGCTTTGTTTTTGATTTAGACACTCTTAGTTTTCCCACCATATCAATTTATTTATACTTTTCTCACCTTTTTTGCCAGCTTTTTCCATTCGATTTTGTCCATTTCATGACCAACGCTCTCCCCTGTCAGCATTATTTCAGCTGTTTTTCCGCCCAAATCGCATGCCAATTTTGATTTGAGTTGTGCCAGTGTGTATGTTCTTTGTGTTAAGAACATCGTGTGTCCATCGGACCCATCTGCTTCGTCAGGCTTGATACTGACCTATTTTCAAAAAAATTTCCAGCTGCATTTCAGCTCCTTTAAATCCTTTTTTCCTATCAAATATATATTTTAGCAACAAACAGAAAAGTAGCCGCCAAAATCTCTTCACCCAAAATTAGATTTATTTTACCAAGTTTTCGACAAAAAAAATACCCATTGCATGTGGTCCACGCTGTCCTCGTCCCAGACAAGCGATTTGTGCAACTTTTTAGTCAACCGAACACATATACAATTCTCTCGCCCTTTTCGAAATGGCACTTCGACGCATCAAAAAAGTGGCGAAATATGACGACTCTCTGATTAGCCAATGCTTTAAATTTTTTGATCAATTTGCATCATTCACTATTGACATTCGGACCAGAGATGGCGGATACGATGACGGGTGAACAAATTTAAAATGCTTAATCATTTTATGAGTCAAATCAACAATTGCTTAGATTTTTTGCTTTCAATTCGTATCCAAAAATGTACGGTTTTGTTTTGAAATGGACAGACTTATGGTACAAAAAATTAAGGATGGTTAGTTGATTGGGCTCATTAACTAAATGTACTCATAAATGCCAATTACTTATAATTTGCAATGGAATAATCATCGTTTTTTCAGTGTTCTCCTCGACGCCGCTTCTCCCGGGCCGAGTAATCAGCAGAATAAAAAATGAATTAATTAATCAATTAATTGATGCGATTATATGAGCGAAAATGATGCTGACACTCTGCCATTAAATATTGTCAATATGTATTTGACCTTTGCTTGCTCGCTAATGCGCCCATTTCCATTGTATTTTATGTATATATGTATATGAACTTCATTGTGAGTAGTTAATCGTTTATAAATGGCTAATAATAAAAACAACGGAAAAGCTTGGCTTATTCGCGGCCCAACCCAATAAATGCCATGGCACAACAATTTTTGGCTGACCTTAGGCTGTATTTTGTTGGGCAGCGGACGGTCCGGCAACGGAAACTCCACAAATTTGTCATCGACCCATTCAGTCAGTTTCGCTTTTGGTCCTTTGCCCTTTTTAATTGTGACACATCTTGGTAAAACCCTGTTAACGGCTTACACTCAAAGTGTTAAAATTTTCCCCCGCGGCGCCTACCGGCACCGCCGGACCTCCTGGTCTCTAAAAAGTTTAAATAATTTTTTTGTGAGATTTTTAGTAGCTAATTTAAATCAAACCCCGTCCCCGTCCCCAGGGCGAAACATTTGCTCGCCCACCCCCCGCGATTCTTAATTTGAAGTGAATTATATGAATTTTCACTAAAATCGCCTTTAGAAAAAAAAATCGAAAATTTTCCAAATTACCGATAAAATTTATAAGAAAAATAATTAAATAAATTCTATTAAATTCCCAATATCATTAAGAGACAAAGAACAAAAAAAAAAGATTTATTTTTTTTTGTTGGGTGGGGGGATTTATATTCGAAGTGGGCTTCTTCTATTGTTCAACCCCACTCCAAAGGGGACTTCCAGTCGAGGCAGGGGGCGCATAATCGAAGAAATACGGTAAATGTATGTATTAAAGAAAGAATCAACATACCGTATTTGCTCTAATTATCCCCCAATCTCCATTAATCCCCCAATCTCCAATTATCCCCCAGTCTAGGAGGCGTTTGAAAGATAATCCCTTTATCTTTATCCCCCCAATCTCCAATCATCCCCCAGTCTACGAGGAGGTTGAAAAATAATCCCCCATGGGGGAAAATTAGAGCAAATAAGCATTTATAAGAGAAAATGAGAGAGAGCATCAAATCAAATTTGAAATGGTGAGATTATCGATCATTTCTCCAATATAATGGGGTCGGGGTTGTTTTCGTACGAGCCCAAGTTTTTGGCTATAACTTTTTTCTTTGTCAACCAAATCCAACACTGTTGGTATCATTTGATAGCTCTGTGTGTCCTCTATTAGCCTGCAAAATTTGGGAAAATTTCGTTCAGGTTCAAAAAAGTTATGGCCAGAAGAATTCAAAAAACAAATTTTCCAACTTTTTTGGCTCGAACTTTTTTTAAACTTAACGAATTTTTTAGAATTTTGCAGGCTAATAGAGCATCTGAAGTGCTTTCGAATGATACCAACAATGTTGGATTTGGTTGGCAAAGAAAACAGTTATAGTCCAAAAACATGTGTTCGTACGAAAACGGTCTGGCCCCCAATACAATTAATTCATTCACTTCCGCGCAGTCCGACGAAATTTCTTCGACGTCTTTTATACTTACCCAAATAAAAGTGAGAGATTTGAAAACAGATGAACGGATGGGGGAGAAGATTAAATGATTTGTAATTCGTTAATTTATGCGTACATAAAGAGAATAATAATGGGGAAGGGCGTTCTGCTGATTGATTGTTCAATGCTTAATTTACAGGGCTTCATTTTTTATGTAAAACATACTTTTTCCTGGATTGTTTCCATTTTATGTTGGGTTTTTGAAAAAATAAGGATTTTTGCAGATTTGTCATCATTTTGGTGCTTTTCAAGGGTTTCATTTTGGTAACCTTTCACTGTACGCTATATTTTTCGTATATAAAATGCCTTTTTTTCCTCCTCATTGCATTCTCTCTCTCGTTCAATTCTTCCTGTATTTTCCGGTCATTTTGTTCCTGCAAAAAATGTCTTCAGAAATTTTGTACGTTTATTATTTCTTTTTGCAGGCGTTTCGCATTAAATTTTGATATACTTTTACCATCAGCAGAATTGGGAGATAAAAATTTCAAAACTAATTTTGAATGCTTATAACTTAATCGGCTTCAAAAAACATTTTAAAAAAGCTAAAATTTCACATTTGGATTCACTCGCTTTGCTTTCCATTCATTAATTTCTCCAAATTCATTTTTCAGGTTGTGTGCCGTGTTTCTTCTTCTGCTGTTGGTCGGCTATGCCATCATTCTTTGGTTCTTTTTGGACCATGTCAAAAAACGACGAAGCCCTCACAAAAAAGAAAGGTAAAAAACAAAAACATAAATTTGGAAATTTCTCCGATTTTATAAATGGAGGAAAAAGAGAACAGTGATACAAGAGAGAATTTACATAGAAGAGAGAGAAAGAGAAAAGAGGGAGGGGGAGAGAAAAACAGTGACGACAGAGAGAAAAGAGGGAGGGGGAGAGAGAAAAAGAGGGAGGGGGAGAAAGAAAAAAGAGGGAGGGGGAGAGAAAAACAGTGACGACAGAGAGAAAAGAGGGAGGGGGAGAAAGAGAAAAGAGGGAGGGGGAGAGAAAAACAGTTGACGACAGAGAGAAAAGAGGGAGGGGGGGAGAGAGAAAATTTGAGGAAATGTGAGCCTACCTAATTGGGCATTTTTTCATGGCATTAAGCAGTCGATTTTTTTTCAATTTCAGTTGGCTTTGTAGCGACGTGTGGATGGACATTCTCCCATCTTTTGACCATGCCCAACTTGGACTCAAAATGGCATTGCTTTCCGACCGTTTCGACATTTTAGTGGACGCGCATTTTGATGGCAAATCAGAATTGACAATTTGGAGAACAATCAAAATTCGCAAGGGCATTGGACCAAAAGCGAAACTGTCTTTATGGATCGATGGTAAATGCGTGGCATTTCCGCTGCCGGACCATTCGCTGCCCAAGAAAATCCGCTTTAACGACCTTCGGATTTAGTAATTTCAAAAATTATACAGAAAATCAAAATATGTTTTGGTCGTCTTCTTCATTTTTCCCCTTTTCAGCTACATTGACCATTCTGTGCTCGCATTTCTCCGATCCAACAAGCAAATTTGGGACAGAATGGGCACCAAATTGGAATTGTCCAATGATGATGACCATACCGAAGATAACCAGCGAATTTGGGATATTTTTACCAGTGAAATTTGGCCAACTTTTGCGACAAGCATTCGCCATTTGGGCTTTGACGATGGCGATCATTTAGACAATTTGCGCCATCGCATTTCGCCAACAATTCTCACTGATCTTTGCCAATTGAATTCAATCGATTCCGGTCTTTTATTACCCGATGGAATTGCTGACGACGGACCAAATGCAACTGTTGGCCAAGTGTTGACCAAATGGTTACACACTCCGACAAAAAATGGACAGCCGAATCAATTGCATCGCGATGATTATGTGGGTCCACTGAATCTCGAATGGGTGAACAACTTCAAAGAGGTCGTCTCCAAGGGCGTAGCCAGGACCTTCGTTTCGGGGGGGGCCCAACTCAAAAAGTCGATTCTTAGGGGTGTATTTTTCTTTTTTAGGACAATTTTTAGGGGTGTATTTTTGGTTTTTTGAAATCCCGAATTAGGGGTGTATTTTACAAAATTTTTCGCCAAAAAATTAATATTTTTTGCCATTTTGGCCTCCATTTTTCAAAAATATGGTATAATGGGGGTCCGGCGGTGCTGATAAGCGCCGCCGGGAAAATTTTTGAGTATTTTAATGCAATTTAGTTAAGAAAATTGCTTAAAATTTCAAAAAAATTACTGAAAATTTTTTACTTTTTGGGTTTCGGGGGGGGCCCGGGCCCCCTGGGCCCCCCCCCTAGCTACGCCCTTGGTCGTCTCCCCATATTTTCTATAATTTGTTTTTGTTTTACCAACTTTTTGTGTTTAGACATTCCGTCGTGCCACCACTTCGGTCAGTTACACAATTCAACTTTATTTTTATGTGGACATAATGCCAATTGAACGGTGCTAGGTCGAACCGAAAATAGTCTCAGTGTGGGCGAACCGAAAATGTCTCAGTAAGGGCGAACCGAAAAATAATCTCAGTGTGGGCGAACCGAAAATAGTCTCAGTGTCAATAAAAATATTTAAATTTAATATTTTAAAGGAATCTTTTTTAAATATGATAATAATGTTAAAAATTTTAAAATAAAACAATAATGTAAGTCAGAGCTTTAACTTTTCTTCAATGTTTTTTCTTCATAGATTCTGCTCAAAATAAATGTCAATTTTCATACCATTAAAAAATCAAATAATTTTTGAATTGTAACATTAGGGAAAAAAGTATAGTGATGAAGTAAAATTTATAGGAAAAATGCATGAATTTATAGAGAAACGAATGAAAAAGTTAAATTTACTAAAATATTGGATGAAATTTCAGAAGAAAATTAGTAGATTTGTTTTTTTTAATGAAAAATCCTCTACAGTAGTAAGCTTACTCTATCAATTTGATGGCTTCAAGATTTGAAATTAAAATTTTCGTTCGGATTTAATTTTTTTTTGATCGGGAGTGAGAAAGTTTTTATTTTAATTTATTTTTTTAAATAATTGTCTAATTAAAATTTATTATTTTTCGTGACCGAATTAAATTGTATAATTAAATTTAAATATTTTTATTGACACTGAGACTATTTTCGGTTCGCCCACACTGAGATTATTTTTCGGTTCGCCCCTACTGAGACATTTTCGGTTCGCCCACACTGAGACTATTTTCGGTTCGTCTCACCACGAATTGAACCATTTGAATTGGTTAATGGACGAACTAATGAGAAGCTGACACTGAAACTGAAGATCGAAGCATTCATCAACGACGAAATAATTTATAATTGGCTGTTGCAACGGTGCCCAATTGGGGAGACGGCGACGGCGCCAATTAAGTGGAAAACCCCCGAAAATTCGGATGCTAATTTGAATATATCAGATTTGAGCTGCGATATGACAATTATTCGGGTGCCAATTTGAACAATATCCGATTTGATTTGTGTGATGATAGAAATCGATGCATTGGGTGAGAAGCAAAAGCAATTTTTGATTTGTCGTAAAATAAAAATGAAAATAATTTTAGGCCATTATCGCCTCCAGCAGACGAAAAAGAAGAAGCGGATCAGAGCAACGGAAAATAATTATATTTGAGAAATGATCGATCTCACCAATTAGGATTTGATTCTCGTGTCTGAAATGTGTTGTTGATTCTTTCGTTCGAATAAAACATACATTTAATATCAATTGAAAACCTTACTAATTAATTAAATTAAAATCAAGTGCTTGATTTTAGCACTTTTCGTCGGTCATTATTAGGGCACCGATTTCTAGTGATAAAACTTTTTTTTTTTTTGCTTAATTGATTTGAAGAAAGGAGCTCAAAAAACGCATTTCTGCGTTAAAATTTTTTCATTTGGACGTCATTTTTCGTCACTAGAAATCACTATTTTGGCGTTTTGTCACTTAAAATAGTGAAAATTCACTTTTTTGACTTTTTGTCACTATTTTTCACTATTTCGAGATTTGTAATAAAATTTTTAACAAAAATGTCAAAAAACCAAAAAATACACCCTAAGAATCGACCTAAATTTTTTTTTTTCAAAAATAGACCCCTAAAAATCGACCTAAAAACTCTTAGAAAAATTTTCTCAAAAATTCCTTCACGAAATATTTTTTTTGAAAAAATTTTGGTTTAAAAATAACAATATTTGCCAAGAAATTATTAAAAAAAAAATAAAGTTAACTATTTTGCGATTTTTTGTCACTAAAAGTCGGGGCCCTATACATAAATACCAAAAAATCCGCTTTAAGATCCTTCGGATTGTGTAATTCAAATATTTCTGTACAGAAGAGACCATTTTGCAATCATTTGTGTTATCAATTTTTCCCCCTTTTTCAGGTACATTGACCATTCTGTGCTTGCATTTCTCCGTTTCAACAAGCAAATTTGGGACAGAATTGGCACCAAATTGGATTTCATTGTGTATTCAGACAAAACAGAAAATGATGTCCAGCCAATTTGGGATATTTTTGTCCACCAAATTTGGCCCATTTTTGCGAGTCTTTCATTTCAATTTGCATTAATTTCTCTATCCCCCCCCCTCCCCAAGCCCTTCCTTCGCCGACTAAATTTTTTACAAGAGGTAACGGCTTTAATGCACTTTATGAGTCCAATCGAATTTTTTATGAGTCCAATCAGAGTTTATGAGTCCGATTACACCAAATGCAGCTTACCCCACATTTGCGCCCCAACATTTGCGCTTAATTGGACTCAAAAACTCTGATTGGACTCATAAAGTGCATTAGAGCCGAGGTTAACTTTGAATTCGGGGTTAGAAACTGAAAAGAAGGGGTCGGACTCTTTTTCGTACGAGCCCAAGTTTTTGGCTATAACTTTTTTCTTTGTCAACCAAATCCAACACTGTTGTTATCATTCGAGAGCCCTAAGTGTACTCTATTAGCCTGCAAAATTTCGAAAAATTTCGTTATGCTTCAAAAAAGTTATGGCCAGAAGAGTTCAAAAACCAAATTTTCCAAGCTATTTGGCCATAAATTTGTTCAAAATTGACGAAATTTTTGGAATTTTGCAGGCTATTAGAGCATCTGAATATTTAAACCCCCCCATTTTTTTTATATATATAGATAACAATTTATTTGTGAATGAAGTGACCCAAGGGAAATTGACACGGCAGAAAAAGCCGATTTTGGCCATTTTTGTTGTTGGATGATGCGGCAACTAAATTGCAATTCTTAAAATGAGTGCGCAGTGTTGTGCATATGGCACACCACAAAAAAAACTGATCACGGACATGCTGGGCACTTTTACACTAAAAAACTGATTTATTTTTTATTTTTTTGTGACTTTTTATTCCTTAGAAAATTCATTAGTTTTTCTATTTTCTGTACATTATGACTTATAAGATTAAAATTTATTAATAAATCTGCGGCTGGTCCCTGTTTTTTTTTTATAAAAAGTGCGACGCAAAAAGAAGTTTATATGTCAATTTCGGGCGGAAATGGGGTAACAATATTGAAATTCGAACGAAAGAACCAACAAATGAAAGAAAGAGATATCTAAGATAAAACGAAAGATCAAATCCGTTTCCAATTGGTGATATCGGTCGACCATTTCTTAAACATAATTAATTTTCGTTGCTTTCATCCGTTTCTTCTTTTTCTTCCGCTGGTGGCGACAATGGCCTAAAATTTAGTGCCATTTGAATTTGATGAATTATTTTCCTGCTATTTCGTCGGTTGCTGTTCTTACCCAATGCATTTATTGATGTTACCCCACAAACTAAAGTGGACATTGTTCATCTGTCCCAAATTTGCTTGTTGGAGCGGAAAAATGCAATGACGGAATGGTCAATGTACCTGAAGAAATAAAAAATAAACCTTAAAATACACAAAAGTTCAAATTACTTAATCCGAAGGTCCTTAAATCGAATTTTGATGGGCAGCGAATGGTCCGGCATCGGAAAATCCACAAATTTGCCACCGATCCATACAGACAGTTTCGCTTTTGGTCCTTTGTCCTTGTGAATTTTTATCCATTTCGATAGAGTGATTTCCGTTTTGCCATCAAAATGTTTGTCCACTAAAATGTCGAAACGTTCGGAAAGCAATGTCATTTTGAAACCATCAAAAGATGGAAGAATGTCCATCCACACGTCGCTACAAATCCAACTGAAACATGGGAAATTAGGGAAAAAATTTTGTAATTTTATTTACGAAAATTGCTTTACCGTCTGTTCATTTTTGCTGAACAATTTGCACAGTTTTGTCGTAAGTTGTGATTGTTAACAAAGTAAAAAACTTTCTGTATATTCCAAAAAGTAAGCAGAAAAAGATTTGGCTCTAGTGCACTTTATGAGTCCAATCAATAGAAAATTCCGAGTTTTTATACAATAAACCCTATCTTTTTGGTAGCATTCGAAAGCACAAAGTCTAAATTATATGTAATAATACGAGAAAAACAATATAATTCTAACAGTTAAAGAAAGTTACAAACCAAAATAATCAACAATTACATAATTAATCAAATCTTTTTTCGTAATTGCCTAAACGTTGAGATTTTATACATTTTAGCTTCGTTAGACTTTATGCTTTCGAATGCTACCAAAAAGATAGGGTTTGTCCAAACATGAACAAAGTTATTGTATAAAAACCAGTGATTGGACTCATAAAGTGCACAGAGCCAAAGATTTTTTGATTTGATTGCTATTCATTTTCTAATCAAATCAACAATTTACAAAATTCTAAGCAGAAAAACTTAGTTGACTTTGATTTGGGCAAACATTTTTTTCCAACCATCGGTTTTTCATATTATTTCAAACAAAAAATTTAATGGGAAAGGTCTGCCGGTGCCGAAAGTCTCTGCCGAGTAAATTTTGTAAAACATTTTGAATAAAAAACAAGTTTTGGCACAAATTTTGCAAATTTAAAGGAATGAATGGGGTCCGAAGGCGGGAAAATTTTTCCGTTAGGGACCAAAATCCTTTTAAAAACACTGCGAGTTATTTTTGTTGTTAAGATACGCATTCTATACAGGACAAGGATTTTCAAATAAGATTTTACCAAGTGTATTTTTTGAAAAATTCGTAAATATTTTTGAATTTTTCAAAAAAAAAACAGCATAAAAATGCCATAAAGCGAAAAATTAAAAAAATCCTTTTTAAATTTTTATAGTCACTGAAATGAACTGAAAAAATTGAGGTAGAAAAAACCGAAAACATGAGAAAAAACCTATACACTGTGTAACATTAGAATAAAGACACCCTATTTTT
Source organism: Heterodera schachtii (assembly GCA_023374025.1). NCBI lineage: Eukaryota > Metazoa > Nematoda > Chromadorea > Rhabditida > Heteroderidae > Heterodera > Heterodera schachtii. The sequence continues at coordinate 495,115 of SIJG01000033.1, read as the reverse complement.
TATGAGTTTGATCACTTCCCATGAACCAATCGATCTGAAATTTTAACTGAAAGTAGCAATTCTGAAAATATTAAGATTCAGAAAGTGAGAAACCGAAATGATGAAGGAAAAAAGTTTTACGAATTTTTTTTCAAAATTAGGGTGTAACATTAGAATAGAGACACTTTTTCAGAAGGCTGTAACTTTTTGAGTTTAGCATAAAAAATCTGAAAAAATCCATTTAAGCTTACTTTTTGGTACTGATCAAAAAAGTCTATTGCTATAAATTGATCAGATCACTTCTTCATGGTGATTTGAAAATCATAAAATGGCTTGAAATCGGGGAAATTTTATTTAAAAAATTCCTAGGGGCTGGAAAATTTTTTTTGTGAAAAAACATTAAGGCCATATGAAAGAGAACAAAATTCTCTACAAAATGGCTTTTGGATGATTGCTCTATGGCAAGTATTCGCTGAGGGGTGCCTTGTTAAAAATGGATGTCGCAAAAATTACCCCCTCCCCCCCCCCCCGAAAAATTTTTAAATTTCAAAAAAATCATAGATATTTTGTTAAATGTATGATCTGTCATCAGATATCAAAACAAACACCATTTGCATAGTCAATGTCCTTGAAAACTCCAAGATATGGAATCTATAAAATTTTTCGAGGGGGGGGGGGAGGGTAGAAAAACACGGAAGTACCGAAATTGTACCACAAAAAAAGCAAAGCAAATAAATGTAAGAATGAACAAAGCATTTATGACGAGAAAATGAGAGAGAGCATCAAATCGGTTTCCAATTAGTGAGATCATCGACCATTTATTTCCCAAATATAATTAATTTTCATTGCTTTCATTCGTCCGCTTTTTCTTTTTCTTCATCCGCTGGTGGCGACAATGGCCTAAATAATTTTTTTTTTAATTTTTCGACAAAATCAAAATGAATGCCGTTTCGGAGTCTCACCCAATGCAATTAATGCCACCCCAGAAAATAAATTTGACATTGTTCAAATTGTCATCCGAATTTTCGTCGTTTTCCCACTGATCCGTCGCCGCCTTTTCACTAATTGGACACCGTTTCAACAGTCAATCACTACCACCATAAAGTGACATTTCCTCCAGCGTCAGCTTCTCATTTGTTCGTTCGTTCACCAATTCAAATGGCTCGGCGGGTGCGAACATTTTAAATTGAACGGTGTAACTGACCGAAGCGGTGGCACAGAGAAAAGTCTAAACAAAGAACAAAGCGTAAATCAAGCGCAATTAAATCAATTAGTCGATTCAAATCAAAGGCAATCATCAATTGGCCAGCAGAAGAAATTACATTTGGCCCATCAAAATCACTAATGACATCAATTAGGCCGGGGTACATGCCATTTCTGTCCCAAATGTGCTTGTTGGAACGGAGAAATTTGTGATCACGGAATGGTCAATGTAGCTGAAAATAGAAAGAAATTGAAGAAGATGACAGACTAACTCGATTTTCATAATTAATTACACTTAATTAGTGAAATCGACCATTGTTAGTACACTTTAAGGGCCCCGGGCGACAGTTCTGAACAAAATTATAGGCCCAGGATTTAGTAGTCCCAGGCTCATAATTCTGTTCAGAAATGTCGCCGGGCCCTAAAAATGGTACCAATCGACTTATCTCCATGAGAGGAATCGGAAAATGTATTTTAAATTATTATAAAAATCAAAATTGGCCGAATTTTCAATTTTACCGAAAAAAGGGCCCCATTTAAATACCTATGTATGTTTGTATATAGAAATGTTCGAATTACTAAATCAGAAGGTCCTTAAAGCGAATTTTGTAGGGCAACGGACGGTCCGGCATCGGAAATTGCACTTTGTCACACATAAATGCACCGACCACAGCTTTTTCAGCAGTTTTGTCTTTTTGAATTCTGATACGTCTCCAAATTGTCAATTCTGATTTGCCATCGAAATGCGCGTCAATTAAAGCATCGAAACGTGGCGAAACCGGTGCCAACATGAGGCCAAGTTCAACACGTTCAAAGAATGGGACAACATCCATCCACACATCGCTACAAATCCAACTGAAAAGCGTGAAAATTAATTAATTAAAATGAGAAATTTCATTGTTGTTAATTTCTCACATTTTCTTTAACGTCGCTTCATTTTGTGGCAATTAGCAGCACACTTTGGTCTTAATCAGGGATGGCAGATGAATATTTTCAAAGCCTCATTTGGCATGCAAAAAAAACGATTTGTTAACAGATTTGTCCACAAAAATGACCAAATTTTGTGATTTTGAGCAAATTTTTATAGTCCGGCGGTGCCGATAGGCGCCGCCGGGGGAAAAATTAAGAATTTTGACCATATTTTTTAGCATATTTTCATTAAAAAATTTGGGCCATTGTCTCTGCCAGCGGATAAAAGTGACTAAAATGTGTGCTCGAGTGCCGCGGGGCCAAGCAGTGATCAGCGCAATGAATGGATTAATTATTATTTGACAAATGATCTATCGATCCCTTTTTGGATTTCATAAAATTGAGATAGAATTTATGTTTTCTTTTTATGAATTTTTTAAATTAAAAAATTTGTTTATTTTGCAGTTAACGAGTGAGGGAGAGAGGTAGAGTTCGGACTTTTGAAAAATTTCCGGAAAGAATAAGAGAATTTTGACCAAGGTCCGATTTCAGGATTAAATGACTTTTTTCAGGACTTCTAGGTCCTAAAATTTTGACCAGGACTAGTATTTTGCATAATGCTTGTGAGACCATCGAAAAGGAAAGAATGCTTCAATTCGCTTTTATTCATAAGCCATTTTTATCAACGATTACTCACACTACATAAAATATGTATATATATGTACAGTGGAAATGGGGACGCATTTGCGAGCAAGCAAAGCTCAAATATATACAAACAAATTATATACAATATTGAAATGGCACAATGCCAATATCATTTCAATCACGGATTGCAATCGATCAATTAATAATTCATTTCTCCTGCTTCTGATCAGTGATCACTCGGCCCGGGAGAAGCGGCGTCGAGGAGAAGACTGAAAAACATTGTAAAATTGTTGATTGGATTCATAAACAAAATGAAATTTTTCAAAAAATTGCTCACCCATCGTCGTATCCGCCATCTCTGATCCGAATTTCAATTGGATTCGGTCGAGCATTAACTTCTTTGCACACATTTTCCCAATTTCTTCCATCCCATCCAATTGGACAACGGTCGAGCCAAAAATTATTTGCTGATTGTCGAAGCATTAATTTCTCCCCAGTCACTGCGTTGATCAGATCAAATGGCACAACAGAGTGAAGCGGAGAAGAGGACCGAAAGTGAATGCGGAAAGTAACCGGAGAAGAAGCATTGAAAAATGCCTAAAAAAAGTGGACAAAAATCATAGAAATCCGATTAATTAGGGATAATCACCGCTTTGAGCTGTTCCATCATTGACGACCATTGCTCCTCCGTTGAATTAACAGAGCATTGAAACAATTTCGGCACACCATTCGGACGAGGCGTGAACAACCATTTGGTCACCGCTTGGCCAACCGTCGCATTGGCACTTTCATTGTGTGGAAATTCGGGCAGAATGGCATCTTTGAAACAGACAAAGCGAAGTGATGGACAATCGCTGAGCAGTGACGGGGCCAATTGACGCAAACGGCGAAATGCGATGGAGTTCAAAAACATCAGATGCATTGAATGGCGAAACATGGGCCAAATGTTGAGCATAACAAAGTCCAAAATGCGAACATTTTCGGTGATAATGTACAAATCGGATGTACAAACGGCGAAAATACGACGGTGAAAACGGCGGAGAAATGCGACGACATTTTGATCGATGTAACTGAAAAATAGAAAATTTAGACAAAAATTACAAATTTTTACATGATCTGAATGTCATAGAATCCGATGACTTTGTTGGGCAACGGATTTTGTGGAATTGGCAATGGATTTCCATCGGATTTCACAATTTGCATTTTCTTCGTGCCATTTTCTTCGATGTCCCATTGGATTAGCAATTTGTTGTTCAATTTCCATTTGCGCGTCTTGAAGTGTTCGTCGACGATGCGGTCAAAGCGGCGATTGATCAGTGCAATTTCGAGGCCAAGCTGAGAAGGCGCAAGAAAATCAAACACCAAAAGCCAACAGTCGCCACAGATAAAGCTGAAAATTGGGGAGAATTTTATGAAATTCCAAATTTTTTGTTTTTTACATTTCGTTTTTGTGAGGGCTTCGTCGTTTTTTGGCATGATCAGAAAAGAACCAAAGAATGGTGGCAAAATCGACCAACAGAAGAATTACGGCAGACCAACTGAAAATGAACTTGGGGAAATGAATGAATGGAAAGCGAGGGAATCCAAAAGTGATTTGTTTTAGCTTTTTTGAACTTCTTTGAGGCCGAATGAAGCTAAAACTTCAAAATAGATTTTGGGATTTTTAAAATTTTAATCTCGTAATTCTGGGTAATAGTACCGATGGTATCACACCTTTTTTGAAATTTTTTTAAAAAATTTCAAAAGTCATAAAAATATTTATTATAAGGTTTTCGGGGTCGCTGAGCACGAATATGGCATCCATTTCACCCAATTCCGAACCCCTGATCCGAATTCGAACAAAAATCGAAAACCCAAATTTTTCAAAATTCACATTTATCCAACAAAATCGCTCCAAACGCAAGGAGATTCATAAAAAGCAGAAACAGCCTTTGTTTTAACGTTTTCAGTTCTTTTTTTAAAATTATTATATGGCTGCTGTGCTAGAAGAACTTCGGAACTTTACGGCGCAAAAATTGCACGCGAAATTGGCATCGTGAAAATGTTTTTTACAATTTGTGGCTGCATGTCTCTGAGTTTTACCCATGCGAACATTGAATTTTTTTTGTTTTTTTTTCTTTTTTCGTGCGTTTGGAGCGATTTTGTTGGATAAATGTGAATTTTGAAAAATTTGAGTTTTCGATTTTTGTTCGAATTCGGATCAGGGGTTCGGAATTGGGTGAAATGGATGCCATATTCGTGCTCAGCGACCCCGAAAACCTTATAATAAATATTTTTATGACTTTTGAAATTTTTTAAAAAAATTTCAAAAAAGGTGTGATACCATCGGTACTATTACCTAATTCTGGTCAAAAGTCAAGCAAAAGAAATGCGAACTGTCAGAAGAAAGAAATATTATAAACGTACAGAATTTCTGAAGACATTTGCATCAACAAAATGACCGGAAATGGACGAATGAATGAATGGAATGAGGCGGAGGAGGAGAAAATAAGGCATTTTTATACTAAAATATTAGCGCAACAATTTGGGGTGGGAAAAAGTTTGGAGTCGGCGTTTGTCGGGTATAAAAGGAATAGATCGTTTGAGGCGAATGCCATTCTAGGTACCTATGTCGGATGATAAAATTATAATTGGTATGTGTGTTGGATAATCATAATCATTTGTCTTGCTAATACATAATTGTATTTGTCCCTATGTATATTATATGTATGTGAATTTTGTTTTGTTATTGCATATTTCTGTGCATTTTAATTTTATTGATGAGTGTAAAATGGTCTCTTATACCATGGGAAATTTTAAAAGAGTTTCTGAGGTTTTATATTAGTTATCCAAATTAAATAAGCCTTGGTATGGTTTTAATAAAAGGCCCTATTAGCCTCCAAAATTTTAGCTGAGATACAAAAGAGTTATGGCCAAAAAGCCTCAAAAATTGAATTTATCTGGCCATTTTTGCGCCGTATCTTTTTTGAAGTGAATATAATTTTATGAAATTTTGCAGGCAAATCGAAAATTTACTTGGATCTATCTGCTTGATATGTATCAAGATTATTTTCCGGGTTTGACCGTTCTAGCAAAGTTAGAAGTCCCCATTTTGTTCAATTTTCCATATTTTGAAATTTTCCCGAGGCTTTTTTTCACTTTTGGTGTCTAATTAATGAATATATATATCTTCAGTTTCTTAAATGGTTTTATACGAACGAAAGAAAATCAACAAAGCATATTTGGAGAGAAAAATTAAGAGCATCAAATCAAAAGTTCAATTGGTGGGATCGTCGATCATTTCTCATTAGAATTAATTCATTTCCGCGCAGTCCGACGACGTTTCAATGACCCATTCAAGAATTGATCCATCAAAATAATCAAAGAAACGCAATCGCTTTGGTTGTCCATTTTTGCTCGGCGTGTGTAACCATTTGGACAACACTTGGCCAGCAGTTGCATTTGGCCCATCATCAGCAATTACGTCGGGTAATAGAACACCAGAATCGATTGAATTCAGATGATTGAGATCAGTGAGAATTGTCGGTGAAGTGCGATGACGCAAATTGTCCAAATGATCGCGACCGGCAATGCCCAAATGGCGAATATTTGGCGCAAAAATGGGCCAAATTTGACGGATAAAAACATTCCAAATTGGCTGAGTATCACTTTCATTTCCGTATGAATGCACATACAATTTCAATTTGGTGCCCATTCTGTCCCAAATTTGTTTGTTGGAACGGATAAATTCAATGACGGAATGGTCAATGTACCTGAAAAAAAGGGGGGGGGGGAAATTGATACAATAACACTTCTGTACAGAAATATTTGAATTACAAAATCTGAAGGTCCTTAAAGCGGATTTTGTTTGGCAGTGGATGGTCCGGCAACACAAAATGCACAAATCTGCCCTTGATCAGTACAGACAGTTTCGCTTTTGGTCCTTCGTCCTTCCGAATTGTTATTTCTCTCCAAATTGTCAATTCCGTCGTTTTTCCATCAAAATGCGTGTCCACAAGCGCATCAAAACGGTAAGAAAGCAATGCAACTTTTAGGCCGAGTTGGGGACGATCAAAAGATGGGAGAATGTCCATCCATACGTCGTTGCACACCCAACTTAAAACATGGAAAAAGAATTTCGTAAAAGAAAAATTTAATTTGATTAGATTAGATTAATTCATTACCGTCTGTTCATTTTTTTGCTGCAATTAGCACACTTTGCCGTTTTACAATTAATTAGGTAATTGGTGTCACAAAAATTCAGACAGAATATGGAATGAAGAGGAGGAGAAGAAAAAAAGACATTTTTATACTAAAATATTAGCCTAGCAATTTGGGGGTGGGAAAAATCGGCGTTTGTCGGGTATAAAAGGAATGGGTCGTTTGACGCGAATGCCATTCAATGTAATATTCTTTTGATCAAAACCCCTTTTATTTGTCAGAGTTTTCCTCTCCGTTTTTTTGCCATGACTTCCAATAATAATAATTTTCTGCTGCTCATTTTTCTGATCGTCGCATTGTTTCTCAACGACGGCTTCTGTCAGCAACAAAACAACAGCAACAACCACAACAACAGCAGGTGCTGTGATTTTGAGCAACAGCAATTTTTGAAATCCAAAAAATTAAAATTTTTAAGGCTTAAATTTTTGTCGGGAATTGGAATACAACCCCCCCCCCCCCCCTAATTTTCCAATTTGTTCATTCATGATAAACTTTAATTTTTCCCCCCGCTTCATCTTCACTTTGTTGTTCTTCTTCCGCATGGGACGAGTCCTGAAATTAAATACAATTTGAGTTAATTGTGAATTAGATTATCGGTAATAAAATATAGCCCCCTTTTTGTTGAATAAATTTTTTTTTGTTCTAAAAAGTCGTGAAAACATGTTTATTGGAGGGTTTTCATGGTTGGGGAAGCCGGATTCAACATTTAGACTTTTTGTTCGAATTCGGGTCCGGGATTCGGAATTGATTCTTTTACACTTACTCAGTCGAACGTTCGCCACCACGCAAATGAAATTTGACATTGTTCAAATTGTTCTCCCAATTTTCGTCGTTTTCCCATTGAATCGCCGCCGCCTTTTCACTAATTGGGCAGCGCTTAAACCGACACCAATTTCCAGCAATATCAATTGTCAGCTCTTTTCTTAAAAATTAAAATTTTTAAGGCTTAAATTTTTGTCGGGAATTGGAATACAACCCCCCCCCCCCCCTAATTTTCCAATTTGTTCATTCATGATAAACTTTAATTTTTCCCCCCGCTTCATCTTCACTTTGTTGTTTTTCCAGCAATATCAAATGTCAACTTTTCTTGGGTCCGTTCGTTCACCCATTCTTCAAATCGTTTTATTGATAATATTGGCACTTTCAAATTAATTTTGTAACTGACTGAAGAAGCGGTGGCACTGAGAAATGTCTAAACAAAAGGGAAACGTCCTAAATCATGGGTAAGCTGTATGATTCACAGGACATCTAATCCAAATTTTATGCATACGGGTACAACAGATCAGAAATGCAATGGCATAAACAACAATTTACCAAAAATATATAATCCGATTTATCTCATACATCAACAATCATATCGTTTCATCTATGTTTTATGGCACCAGCGCATCGTTCCATTCGTCTCTGCTCATTGTTCACACGATGGCACTTCCGTTCTTCTGATGAATGCTCATATTGGCACATTCCGTTTCGACATCTTTCAGCACGAATTTGTGAACAATCTCGAAGATGGGCAACCACACCATGACAATGCTGAGCGCCTTAAAAGTTCAAAATTGGAAAAGCCCAAAATCAAATTCCAAAAAAAAACAAATCACCAAAGTGACAAACGGCACATTTGTTTGGTCCGCTTGAAAGTTGACGCAAGTCCAAAATGCCTTCCAATACAGCTCCAAATTGATTGAGAACACAGCAAACAAACACCAGCAGAAGATAGAAGCGAAGGCATACAAATAGACGACGATCTTAAAACAAAACAAACAAATTAAGCGACGCAAATAATAAACGAATCATAGTTTGACAACTCGAGAACACAGAAACTCAACACGACAAAAACTCAAATCACAATTTGATCCAAAAAATCCATCGAATTTTGATTGAAAAGCGAATTTGGCCGCGGATTTGTCGAGGTTGAATTTGCTGTGGCCCCACGTTGCGGTAATTGCTCACTTTATATCAGAGCTGTGATATCTGAGGATTTTTCCTCATTTTATGGTCTTTTAGAGGGTCAAAGAGGATTTTTTTGAAAAATGAGGATTTGCGGATTTTTGTGGTCTTTTGAGAAATTTGAGGATTTTTGTTGTCTTTTGATAAAAAAGTGACAAAAACGCATGATTTTTTGAAAAACTGGGTATATTTGGCTAAATGTTTGAACTTTTTCTTCAAATCTTAAATATTTTTTCGAAAAATCCTCAGTCAAAATCATTTTTGTGACAAAATCTGTTAACAAATCGCACTCAAAATTCCAAATTTTTTCCTGCAGTGCCTATCGGCACTGCCGGACCACCTCCCCCAAGTTCCCAAAAAGTTTTTTGGAAAACCGCGCCACAAAAAGAGTAATTTAAAAGCAAAAAATTAATCAATTTTTTTTTAGCTTTTAAATAAGATTATGTAGTTATATGTAGATTTTTACTAAAAATTACAATTTTGTGATCCAATTTTATGATTCAGGGCCAATTTTTAAGAAAAAATAGGAATTATTGGGGTGCGGCGGCGTCGTGGGGTAGCGCGACATTTGCGCCGCGGACATTTGCGCCGCTGACACTTGCGCCGCAGACACTTGCGCCGCCAAGCCAAATCGACATTTGCGCCGCAAAAAAAAAAAAAAATAATTTTTTTAATTTGCAACAATTTATTAATCCTATTGCTAACCAGTGCCCTATGGGCACTGAAAAAACTGCTTTTAACATATATATTTTTTAATTGAAATAGCTTCGCTATTTAACAGTCTCTAGAGGGCGCTCCGCGCCAAAAAACTTAAAAAACTAACTTCAAATCAATTCAACTTCCCCTTCCTTTTTCCCTCTTTCTTTTCCCCTTTCTGTTCCACTTTCTCTTCCGCTTTCACTTCCCCTTTCTTTTCCTCTTCCCCTTTCTTTTCTCTTCCAATCCGAGTTACGATTTTCCATCAGAATATATGCCGCAGGAATCAAAACATTCCCGACCAACACATTAAAATTGGACGTTTATCTTTGTGATTAGCCATTTGCTAACTTTATTAGGGTTTTATCAAATATTAGCGTTAATAAATTATTGCAAATTTAAAAAAATATTTTTTTTTGCGGCGCAAATGTCTATTTGGCTGGGCGGCGCAAGTGTCTGCGGCGCAAAAGTCGCGGCGCAAGTGTCAGCGGCGCAAAAGTCACGGCGCAAGTGTCTGCGGCGCAAATGTCGATTTGGCTGGGCGGCGCAAGTGTCTGCGGCGCAAATGTCCGCGGCGCAAATGTCGGCGTTCCCGTCGTGGCTGGTAATTTCGACACTGGGTAAATTCGACACTGAGTATTTTCGTGTTAACTAATTTTTTGGAAAAGAAGAGAGCTAAAGAATTGACAATCAAAAAATTGTGAGATTTAAATCTATTTGTAGCCACATTATTTGGTTAATTGGAGATGCGCAAGTTCGAATGATCAGGACAACCAATGCAAAAAAGGCAATGATCACTGACTGATCAGTTTTTTTTTTGAATTAGCGCCCCAAAATATCGCGATTTGGCATTATGAGTTATTTTGTCTAACACTGACACTGGGTTTGACGTTTTACTCAGTTATACCAACCTATCTTTTAAAAAGTACGAATTAGAAAATGAAATAGGAAAATTTATCATACCTAAATACTAACAACTTTCAAAATTTCTTATTATTTTTTAAAAATTCTCAATAGTGTCGAATTTACTCACTGTCGAAATGGTCCAGTGTCGAAAATGCTGGAAAACAGTGAAAGTTTTTGAAATAGTTCAGTGTCGAAATTTCTCTATGCCGAAAACGTAGTGTCGAAATTACTTAGTGTCGAAAATACTCAGTGTCGAATTTACCCAGTGTCGAAATTACATAGCGCCGGCGGCGTTGATAGGCGCCGTGATTGTTTTTCAAACGGAAAAATGACAGTTAACTGATTTTGTTCGCATTTTATGATGTTTTAAAAAATGAGGATTTTTCATGTCAAATGAGGATTTTTTTGAGGTATTTTAGTGGCAAATGAGGATTTTTTACGGCTGAAATGAGGATTTTCAAAATTTTGAGATCACAGCTCTGCTTTATATGCTTTCACAGAGCGTCGCATTATCATGACGCCACGGCACAGAGCGGTAAGCGACACCAATGCAAAGAACAGTTGGGCGGAGAAACAGAACAAAGTGCCATTGTTGAGTGGATTTTTGTCCAGCATGCCGCCAGTCCAGTCAGAAAACCAATCAAACGGCGAAATCTGAAAAAACACAAAACAAATAAAATATATATGTAATTCATGCTAATGATAGCTTTTTGCTGATTGACCGTGATCGGAATGCATTGGCGTCCGGCGGGAGGCAATTTTGAGACCAAAAAGTAAAATAATGCGTATTTCGGTTCTTCGGTTGTTTGTCTATTGGTGCGACGATTCACCAAGAATTGCTTGTACAATTTGTTGAACATTGAGCCGAATTCGCCAGTTTCCGCGTCCTGTCCAATGAGCGTATAATCGCAAACGCCAATGGATTTACAGAGGAAGGTCTGAAAAAGCACACACATCATTATGGATCATTTGTGGGTGAAATTTAAATGCAATTAATTGACTTTTGGATTGGCAAAAGTGCCGCAGAATTGGCCCAGTGAAATGAGTTGCCAAATGATGGTCAAAGTGAGCACAATTTGCACCGTCTTCAAGTAGACGATCTTCTTCTCCATAATGTCGCCACACTTTTAACTTTTGTTTGCTGTGAAAGATGAAGAAACAGAAACAATTCTTTGACACAATGGGCAAATCGAGAAGCAATGATGAAAAAATAGTGAAGACGCAAAAATGTGAGCATTTTGCTCGATACGTTCCCTTTATATAGGCTCTCCTTGCTTTGAATCGGTGTGTAAACGAATGGAATAAAAATTAGTGGGAGGAAATTGTCTCTTTTCCTCCTCACATATCATATTTACTCGATTAGAACCAGGGCTGGCCGTGATTGAATTTCCAATCACGGAATTCCGTGAGCCGTGATCACGGGACTTCCAAAAAAATCCTGACCCGTGAACCGTGATCACGGCTCCCCAAAACCCCCGTGATTTCCGTGATCCGTGTTTTAGTCATTTTTGAAACTTTTACTTTACGTTTAGCGAATTTAAAGAAATTTTGAAAAATTATACACTCAATTTGGAAAAATTTACGTGCATATTTTTCACTTTTTATGTGCATATTTTGCAATTTTTTGTGCATATTTTGCGATTTTATGGGCATATAATTACCATCCCTAATAATAATAGTGTTTTTATTTACCCAAAATTCATTGTAAAGAAAATTTTTTTGATAAAAAACTTTTTTGAAAAACAAAATACTTGATGAAAAATCGGGTCAATAATAGCAGTTCGTACAATAAAAATTTTTACAAAATAAAGCCTAAGACTAAGCTTAGGCCTAAGTCCAAGCAAGACTAAGCTTAGGGCTAAGCCTAGGCTCAAGCGTAAGCTTAATCCGTAAGCTATTCAATTAAAAATGTGTGTTTTACTCGAACGAAAGAATCAACAAATGAAAATGAGAGCATCAAATCAAATTCCAATTGGCGAGATCGACAATCCAGTCCGAGGTCGAAATTCTCTTATACTTTACGGAATTTTTTAAGTCTTTTATTATTTAACATCATAAATAGAAAATACATGAATAAATTCGATTTCAATAATGAAAGCCAAAAAAGGATCGAGCGATCATTCTCAAATAATAATAATCCATTCATTCATTCATTGCGCTGATCACTGATTGGCCCAGCGGCACTCGAGCACATATTTTCCGCACTTTTACCCGCTGGAGGAGACAATGGCCTAAAAATTAAATGCAATTTAATTGGGTAAAAAAGGAATTTAGCAATAGAAAATGCCATTGATGACTAAACAATGCTTACACTTACCCAATGGGCTTTTTGGAGGCACGCAAACGAAATAAGACACTGTTCAAATTGGCATCCGAATTTCCATCATTCTTCTCCCCACTAATTGAGCATCGCTTCATCATCCAATTAACATTCGATTCTTTGCTCAGTGTCAGCTTTTCCTTGGTTTGTTCGTTCATCAATTCAAATGGCACAATGAAAATGTGTGCCGTCCGCCACCTCTTTGAAATTGGTGATCCATCCGAGATTTGGTTGATACGAATTATTCCAGCAATGCAATCGCTTCGGTTGTCCATTGGTGGTCGGAGTTTGTAACCATTTGGACAGCGCTTGGCCGGCAAAAGAAGTTGCAGTTTGGCATTGTCAAATCGCAAATGGCGAATGTTTGTCGCCAAAATGGGCCAAATTTGATGGACAAAAACAGCCCAAATCGGTGTAGTATCATTTATAATTGCTTCAATTTGAACGAATAAATTGGTGCCATTTCTGTCCCAAATTGGCTTGTTGGCACGGAGAAATGTGATCACGGAATGGTCAATGTAACTGAAAAGGGGATGCTTTTATCAGATAAACAATATGCCTTGGATTTGTTTTACTGAATATGAAGGTGTTTAAAGCGGATTTTGTTGGGCAACGGATGATCCGGCAGCGGAAATCCCTCAAATTTGCTATCGACAAAAAGTTTTGGCATTTCAATGTCCTTGCGAATTGTGATACATCTCCAAAGTGTAAATTCCTTTTTTCCACCAAAATATTTGTCCACCAAAGCATCAAAATGGGGCGAACGCAATGCCAGATTGAGGCCAAGTTGAGCATGGTCAAAAAACGGAAGAATGTCCATCCACATGTCAAGACAAATCCAGCTGAAATGAGAAAAAAAAAACTTAGATATTATGAAATTCTTTAAGTTTAAATTCCTTACATTTTCTTTACACTTCGCTTCATTTTGCGCCAATTAGCTGAGCACACTTGCAATTATTTAGTTGTAAATTATGATTGCAAAAAATGACATTTCTGTCTCCTTTTATATGATTTTTAATTTTTCCTCATCGGTACTCAAATGTACGCAAATATTTTTTACTATAAAAATGCCGTTGTTTCTTCTTCCCCTCCTCATTCCATTCATTTTTAACCGAAATTTTCCCCGCTCGTTTTGTTGCTGCAAAAATGCCTTCTTCAGCACTTCGGTACGTTTATTATTTATTTTATTCTGACTTTTTGCATTTCTTTTGCTCAATTTTTGACTAAAATTGAGGTTTCAAAACCAATTTTGAAATTTTACATAAATTCATCGGCCTCAAAAATAGCTAAAATTTAAAATTTCACATTCGAATGCATTCACTTTTCATTTGCCCAATTCATTTTACAGTTTGTGTGCCATGACTGTTCTGTTGGTCGGCTGTGGCAGCATGCTTTGGTCTCTTTTTGACCATGTCAAAAGCCTTCGACGCCCTCGCAAAAAAATGTAAAAAATTAAACAAAAATTTCAAAAAATTCTCAATTTTTCAGCTTTATCTCTGCCGATTGTTGGCTTTTGGTGTTTGATTTTCTTGCGCCTTCTCAACTTGGCCTCGAAATTGCACTGATCAGCCGTCGATTTGACCTCCGAGTGGACGAACATTTCAAGACACGCAAATGGGCATTGACCAACCAATTGCAAATTCAATGGGAAATTGATGGAAATGGCACGAAGAAAAGGCAAATTATCGATGCCGATAGCAATGAATTGCCAATTCCGCAAGTACCATTGCCGAACAAAGTGATCGGATTCAGCGGACACATTAAGATCATGTAAAAACTGTTTAGATCAGCGCATAAGCAGACAGACCCTTGGCTTCGGGGGGGGGGGGGGCTGAATTAAAAGTTCGCTTTTTAGGGTTGTTTTTTTCATTTTTAGAAATCCTGCTTGAATTAGGAGGTGTGTTTTGCAACAAAATGTACACATTTTGGCCAAAAATGACTATATTTCCCTATTTTGAAGCCCGTTTTTCAAAAATTTGGTCAAATGGGGGTCCGGCGATGTCGTAAAAGTAGCGCCGGGAAAATTTTGGGGAAATTTTTCAATAATTTGCTAAGAGAAATTTGCCCAATTTTCTTGAAAATTTTTTGTTTAGATTCAATTTTATTTTTCTAATCACTGTTCATCACACATTTTCTGGCACTTTTCAGGTACATCGATCAAAATGTGCTCACTTTTCTCGGCCATTTTCACCCTTCTTTCGCCGCCACTTATACAGTGTATTTGGACTTTATCACTGAAGACATTCGCATTTTGGAATTTGTTTTGTTGAACATTTGGCCAATGTTCCGCGATTCAATTGATGCATTTTTTTGAACGCCATCGCTTTTCGTCGAATGTGCCAATTGGACCCATCAGTGCTCACCGATTGTCCGGCACTTCGTTTTGTCAATTCGGATGACGCCATTTTTCCCGAATTTCTGCCCGATGACAATGCCATCATAGCATCGGATGGCGAAACGATGGCTCTTCACGCCAAGTCCGGATGGTGCGCCCAAGTGGCTCCAATGCCTTGTGAATTTATCGGTGGATCAATGGACGGCTTCTATGGAACAGCTCGGAACGGTGATTGTTGGAACGTGCCAATTCAGTCTGAGCCAACTTTGAGAGTGTCAATATAACGTGCTAAGTTGTTGACCGAATGAATATCCAACAATCTTGAGACGTTTGGTCAACAAAGAAAAAGAATTGTAGCCTTTTTTTTACTTTGCTGAGACTGAGTTGGCCCGGGTTTTTCCGTCCTATTGCATTGGTTTTTCTGTTATATTTTTGTCCATTATTTTTTAGGCATTTTCCAATGCTTCTTCACCACTGACTTTCCACCTTCACTTGACGCTTTCGTCCAGCTTAATTGGCTCCGTCGTGGAATTTGATCTGATCAACGAAGTGACTGGGGAGCAATTGACACTGGAACAATATGACACAGATATTTTTGAGCTCTTCCGTTGTCCAATTGAATGGGATGATGAAAAATGGGACAATGTGTGGGAAGAATTGAGTGCTGCTCGACCGAGAGGGATTGACATTTGGATCGAGGACGGCGGATTTGACGAGGGGTGAACAACAATTTAGCTAAAATGATCAATGCTTTTTTTTATGAGTCCAATTACCGTACTTACTGAATTAGTACCTCCGGGGGTTTTAATTCAGAGGGGGGCTTTATTTTTCAACCACCCTCAAAGGGGCGGTGCTAATACAGAGGGTGTGGTTCTCTAATTCATTAAGTACGGTAACTACAATATGCAGAGGAAAAAGTCAAGAGCAAAAAATGCTCGAAAAATCATTGTTTTGTTTTAGATTCTCAGGCCATTAACTTTTTGAAAATTAACGAAAATTGGCACAAAAAATTAAGGACTGTTAATTGATTGGACTCATAAAATGCCATTGGACCCACAAAGATTTAATGAGCTTAAAATGCAATTTAAATCGTCATTTTTTCAGTCTTCTCGACGCCGCTTCTCCCGGACCGAGTGATCAGCAACAGCAGCAGTAGAAAATGAATTAATTAATTATTAATTGATGGTTAATTGATGCGATTATGATTACCGAAATTATATGATTGGCACTATGCCATTTCAATATTGTATTGTGTATACATAATTTGTTTGTATATGTATTTGACATTTACTTGCTCTCAAATGTGTCCATTTCCATCATTGTATTTTATGTGTACATAATTAATTAATTGTGAGTAATTCGTTGATAAAAATGGCTTTTGCTAAAACGGAGTTAATTTCCGACATTTTTAAAAAACTGTTATAGACTTCAAAATTTCAATTGATACTAAATATATGGGCATTGAGAAAAATCATCAAAAAAAAAATTTTCTTTCGGTGAAATTTTCAAAATTTATGAAATGTCATGGGCGAGAATATTTCAAAATTTCAATTTAAAAAGTTTTGAAAAGTGTAGGAATTTCTTTAAAACAAATCTTAGGCATTCATCTGTTAGCCTACGAGTTTTCCTTAAATTATTTTAGAATCAAAAAATTATTGCCAAAAATACAGAAAAAATGACTCTTTATTTGACCATTTTGGCGCTGTGCCAACAATTTTTTGTAGGAAAATTTGTATAATTTAGGACTTGTATTGAAAGAATTAATTTGTACTGAATATTTCGAATTGCTTTGTACTGAATTTTCGAATTAATTTGTCCAAGAATATTTCGAATTGCTTTGTACTGAATTTTCAGCATTAATTTGTACTGAATTTTAGAATTAATTTGTCCAAGAATATTTCGAATGGTGCTGTTAGTTTTCGACAGTGGTGATCTTAACAGTGTTAGTTTCGACAGTAGAGTTTATTTAAAGCTCGGCCTCGAAATTGCACTGATCAGCCGTCGATTTGACCTCCGAGTGGACGAACATTTCAAGACACGCAAATGGGCATTGACCAACCAATTGCAAATTCAATGGGAAATTGATGGAAATGGCAAGAAGAAAATGCAAATTGTCAATTCCGCTGGGAAACCATTGCCAATCCCTCGAATTCCGTTGTCGAACAAAATCATCGGATCCAGCAAATGCATTCAGATCATGTAAAAATTGATTAGATTGGAAATTTTCATCATTTTCTGCACTTTTCAGGTACATCGATCAAAATGTCGTCGCATTTCTCCGCCATTTTCGCCCTGTTTTGGCCAATTGTGCAACCGAATTTGACATTATCACTGAAAATGTTCGCATTCCGGAGTTTGTTGTGCTCAACATTTGGCCAATGTTCCGCAATTCAATTCGTTTGATGATTTTTAACGGCATCGCTTTTCGTCGTATGCGCCAATTGGCCCCGGCACTGCTCACCCATTGTCCACCACTTCGCGATCTGTCTTTTGATGACGGCATTCTCCCTGAATTTCTGGCCGATGACAGTGCCATGGCGTCGGATGGTCAAGCGGTGGCCAAGTGGTTGTTCGCGCCCCATCCAGAAAATTTGCCAAAATTTCTCTGCTACTATGTGAATTTATCGATGATGGATCAATTATTGTCAACGTGGAACAGTTCAAAACGGTGTGATTTTCACGCGGTGTTTTTTTAATTCAATTTTCTGTGTATTTTTTGTCCCATTTTCAGGCATTTTCCAATGCTTCTTCTCCGATTGCTTTCCGCATTTTGGTTCACTTTCAGACGTCTTCTCCGATCGACTTCATTGTGCCATTTGATCGGATTAACGAAGTGACTGGGGAGAAATGGATACTTCAACAATTTGCAAATGTTATTTGTCTCAAACGTTGTCCAATTGGATGGGATCAGAGAAAATGGGGAAATGTGATCAATGAAGTGTTTGCTCGACAGAACCCAATTAACATTTTGATCAGAGACGGCGGATTTGACGACGGGTGAACAATTTTTAAAAAATTTTCAGTTTATGAGACCAAAGACGGATTTCAAATGGTGTAAAATCCGCATTTACCGATTTTTTCGACAAAACATGGCATAACTTTGCTTAAAGGCAATCAAATTATTTGAAGTTTTACATCCTAATGCTAATAGAGAAAAAGTTTGGCTATCGATTGGTATTAAGAAATTTAGAATTTGATTGCCTTTAAGCAAATTATGCCAGCTAAAATTGCGGATTTTACCTAAACACCCATATATCTTGGTATCAATCGAAAGCTTAAACAAATACTTTATGCTATCCAAAAGCTTCTAGAGACTTTCATGACTCTTTCAATTTTCTAAGGTCCTAAGACCAAATCCAAGTGGCTGTTAATGCATTAATCTGAGTATTAATTTTGACCAAGCCTAATCCCGATTTGATTCATTAGCAAATTGTTTTTTCAGTCTTCTCGACGTTGCTTCTCCCGGGCCGAGTGATCAGCAGCAGAAATGCCATCATCTCGATAATATTGTGTAGTTGTTTGTTTGTATGTATTTGACTTTTTGCTTGATCGCAAATTCGTCCATTTCCATTGTATTTGTATTTGTATTGTATTATTGTATGTAATTAATAATTAATTCATTGTTATAGTTGTTGCTTGGCTTTTAATTACAAAAAATGGCCTTTTTGGTGAAAATGTGTTCACAAATCAGAACGAAATTACAAAAAAAAAAAAAAAAAAAATTCGGTGCGCCTATCGGCACCAACGGACCCTCGCTCTCCCCTTGCACATTCCCCACAAGATTTTTGGAAAAAGGCGCCTCAAAGAATTGCTAAAAACCTGATTTTTGATCCCGAATGCACAGAAATTTATGATTTTGCTTATTTCCTCCCAAATTGTTAAAATTTATTACGTGAGACGAAAATATAAATAATATACCTAATACATTTTTGATCGAATTAATTGTAAAGTTAACTGATTTAAAGCAATTTTTCAAATTTTCTGTGCTATTATCCCATTATGTTTGATTTAAAATTGCATTTGGCGTTTTGTTGTTGTTAATTTTCTGTCATCATTTTTTTTTGTTTGCTTCTGATTTGGTGTTTAGGATTAATAGATTAATTGTAATTGTGTTAGTTTATGCAGTCTGCTGGTAAAGTTTAAGTTTATCTGCCCTATGTATTGATTTGTCCTCGCCTTTTTTTCCATTTGGATGGAAGAAACGATTAACTTTTTTTCTTCGGCATTTGTGCATATTTGTGGACGACGACAACAAACGTCGTACATACTATTAGACCAGGGCTTCGATATGTGAGGATTTTTCCTCATTTTGTGGTCTTTTAGAGGGTCAAGGAGGATTTTTTTGGAAAATGAGGATTTGCGGATTTTTGTGGTCTTTTGAGAAATTTGAGGATTTTTGTGGTCTTTTGATAAAAAAGTGACAAAAACGCATGAATTTTTGAAAAATTAGGTATATTTGGCAAAATGTTCGAACTTTTTCTTCAAATCTTAAACATTTTTTCGAAAAATCCTCAGTCAAAATCATTTTTTTGACAAAATCTGTTAACAAATCGCACTCAAAAAGTTTCCGGCAGCGCCTATCGGCACTGCCGGACCCCCTCCTCCCAACGTTCCCAAAAAGTTTTTTTGGAAAAATCGCGCACAAAAAAAAAAAAAAATTTTTTGTGGGTCTCACATCAGTGGACAGATAAACGAAATTCATTACACGTGGACACTGTAAAAGCATATTGGCCCAAGTGAAGTGCAACTTCGATTTTTCGTGCTCAGACTTCCATAAAATGCTTATAAATGACAAGAAATTGATGAATTTGATTGTTTCAAACGAAAAATATGACAGTTAACTAATTTTGTTCGCAATTTATGATGTTTAAAAAATGAGGAATTTTCATGCCAAATGAGGATTTTTTTGAGGTATTTTAGTGGCAAATGAGGATTTTTTATAACTGAAATGAGGATTTTAAAAATTTTGAGATCGAAGCCCTGTATTAGACCAACTCGTACGTACAATGCCCCGAATCAAATCGTTTTTCGACAAAAAAATTGTCATAACTTTTGTCAAAATTGACCCAATTAAACATTCTTGGTATCATGCGATAGCACTTAAGGTTTTTTATCTCCTTGCAAAATGAAAAAAGATTGATAAAAGTAAAAAAAGTTTTTGAAAAAAACAAGTTTTTTTTTTATAATTTTTGGTCATAACATTTTTGTAAAGAATAAAATTTTCTTCAATTTCGATTAAGGGCTATCGAATAATATCCAAAGTGTTAAATTTGGTTGACTTAAACAAAAGTTCTGCTGATTTTTTGTCGAAAAACAATACGAATTGGCCTAAAAGTTGGGTTTTTAACGTATTTTGTTTGCAAAACTGTTGCTGGCACTTTCCTAATTTTTACCGGACTAATTTAACATACATTTGAATTTTATCAAATGCCATTTTACTCTCCGACATTTTTTAAATTTCTCCAACCAACATTGACATTTTTTGGGGGGGGGGGAGGGAATTTCCTCCACGTTCTCCGACTTTTCTCTCCCTAAAGTTCGGGAGTGGAATCAAATATAAAATTGTACTTTGAATGCTCTTTTTCACCAACAAAGTCATTGACACCGTCGTGGGGTATGGTATGAGCCCCCTACCGTATCAATTAACACACGGTAAACATTTGCTGTGTATTGTAATAATGTATTTTAGCACGAAAAACTCTAAAAAACATTCTCAAAACATAATGGCTAACTTGCTATATATTCGAATGAAAGCCAACGACTGTCCGTTGGTCGCTCTTATCCGATTCGGCGGTGGGTTTTTTATTTGCTGAAAAAGCGCCGGGGTCAAAATGAAAAAATGGCATACTGTAACATGTGGTTGTTATACTATATACTGTCGGACTGAAATGTCACTGTATGCTAGCCAAGCACGTAGCAAAAAAAAAAGAAGAAAGCGAATCCGAAGAACTTTAAATTCCCCTGGCTACGGGACTGATGCCCCGGGCCCGGATACACCCCAAAACGTCGCCGAAAAAAATTTTTTTTTTTCAAAATTTCAAGAAAAAATTTTAAGAAATTGTTTTAAAACATTTTTGAAAAGCTAGATGTTACTGAAAAAAAATCCTAAATTTCATGGAAAAAATTTTCGTTTCCTAAATTCTCTTAATAAAATTTTTCAATTTTGCGGCGACGTGTTATTCTGCTCCCCCTTGCCCCGGTCAGCCACCGGTCGGTCTCTATTTTTAAAAAATTTTCCCCGCTTTTTTACAGGTTGTGCCACCTCATTCATTTCTGAGTCGTTCGCGCGTAAGGCCAACCTTTTGGGCAACATTGACCGTTCCAATTGCGAGACAATATACGTGCCTATTTTTGGAGGTGCCAAAGTGCTTGGCTGGTGAGTGGTGGCCAAAAAAAAAAATTTTTTTTATGGTTGGGAGGGGTGCCCTTTTCAGCGATTTCTTGAAAAACAGTACGTCATAAAAAAAATTCATAAGATTTTTTTAGAATTTGTTAGAAGAAAGGCTTTATTTTAAAAATTGCTATTTCTTCTAAAGTGTTTAAATAAAAAAAAATTGGCTCTTATGCAGTTTAGGACCAGGGCTGGCCGTGATCACGGATCACGGGGGTTTTGGGGTGCCGTGATCACGGATCACGGCTCACGGATTTTTTCAAATTTTCCGTGATTTTGATCCGTGATTGGCATATACATAAGGAATTTTTATTGAGACGAAAATAGGAAATTGGTGTGAAGAGAGAAAGTTTTTGAGAAAAAATTAAATAAATAAATTCATTTTTGTTAAGCAACTATCTGTGTATATATTAGTCTAGTGGTTAAGCCTTCTGTATTTTGATCCGTGATTGGCATATACATAAGGAATTTTTATTGAGACGAAAATAGGAAATTGGTGTGAAGAGAGAAAGTTTTTGAGAAAAAATTAAATAAATAAATTCATTTTTGTTAAGCAACTATCTGTGTATATATTAGTCTAGTGGTTAAGCCTTCTGTCTTCCATTGTTTGTCCCTTGGGTTCAATTTCCCTTTGTGACAGTACATTTTTCATATTTTTTTAAATTAGTTTAATTGAAATTTAATTAAAAATAAACTCTTTTACATTAAAATTATTTTTAGTTATTTTTTAAAACAGCATAAAACCCATAAATTAATAAATGATTGGACATTTTTTGGACAAAATCTGTTAATAAATTCACTCAAAAATTCAAAATTTTTCACGGCGGCTCCTATCGGCACCACCGGACCCCAATTTTACCTTATTTTTTTGAAACTTTGACCCCAAATGGCAAAAAATAGCCCTTTATTTTCCATTGGTTCAAAAACGTAAATTTGTTCATTTTTTGGAAAAAACCTGCTAAGAAATCGCATTAAAAATAAAAAAAATTTTCACGGCGGTACCTATTGGCACCACCTGTTCTGCCCCCTGGTACTCGAAGTTTTTTGGAAAAAGCACACCGCAAAAAAAAACGTTTACCTATATGGTTTGACTTTAAAATATCTTTTGGGAATTTTTCCAGCGAATAAATTCCGTTTTTTAAAATAAATTTAAATAAAAAAATCATTAGAAATTTTTTTATAATCACGGATCACGGCTCACGGATCACGGGAATCACGGGCTTTTTGGGGTGCCGTGATCACGGTTCACGGCTCACGGATTTTTTTGGAAGCCCCGTGATCACGGCTCACGGATTTCCGTGATTGGAAATTCAATCACGGCCAGCCCTGTTTAGGACCCATAAATATTTTTCAATTTTTTTTCCATTTTCAAAGCAGAAGATATATCAATACATAGGTTTTCGAGGTTGGTGAGCATGAATCCGGCATCCATTTCTACCAATTTCGAACCCCGGACCCGAACTCGCATAAAAAAAAATCGTAAATTCACTTTTCACTATAATCCAGCAGCAGCTACTGGTGAACACACGACTTTCAAAAATGCATAATAACGGACAAAAGCCAGCTGATTTTGCATTAGAGATGAGCAAAAGCCAACGAGGCCATTTAATACATTGAAAACGATTTAGGACAATAGATTAGCATTTTGGTGAAAAGTGAATTTACGATTTTTTTATTCGAGTTCGGGTCCGGGGTTCGAAATTGGTAGAAATGGATGCCGGATTCATGCTCATCTAACCTATGTATTGATATATTTTCTGCTTTGAAAATGGAAAATAATTGAAAAATATTTATGGGCCCTAAACTGCATAAGAGCCAAAAAAAATTTTTCGAAGGCATGGCTTAAAAATTGGGCAATTAATTTTGTTTCACTTTTTTTGCAGGGCCAACGATGTTCAAATTCGAATTGATGAGCTGGATTATCAATTTGTGTACCGTTTGGGCGTGATGGAGGACAAACATTTGGGAATGTAAGTTTGGCGTATTGTCTTTTATTTAAACATTTATTTTTTTTTAAAATTAATTTTAAGGTATTGCGAGAAGAAGTTCGACATGCTGTATGTTTAAACAACAATTATTTTTATTTTCCCAGTAATTAGAGGAATTGAGCAATTTATATAAATTCAAGCTCCCCCCCAAAAAAAAATGTTTTTTGTTGTAAAATTTGGCGATTTTTAAGGAGTTCTTGGCCCTCCTCATACAAATTAATACCAATTAAAAAAATCCACCTATTTTTCTTGAAAAAATTTCACTCGGCGCGGGGAAGGGTTCGAATTTCAAGTTCCGCTCAAGACCAATGAATTTCCACAAGACTCGAGACCGAAACTCTCGAGCAGCACTCGAAAATTCCCTCCTCTCTCACTGTTTTAGTCTGCTGAAAGGGTCTGGCGCCGAAATGGCAGCGCCGAAACGGCACTGAGCAATTTTTTAAACCAAATTTTCTCAAAAAAGCAAAACATTAAAATTTCATCACAATTTTCAAACACAGTCTTGCAACCGATTGCTGTTTGGAAATTGGATTTACCATGGAATTTGGCAAAGGCAAAAAAGCGATCTCCCGCAAGGGCAAAGCGATCAAAGCTTTGACCGAGGAAGAAATTCAGAGCGAAATGGAGGACACCTACTGAAGAAATTGAAAGAAAATGAATGGACAAAAGTGATCGGAGAAACAAAAATCAATTCCTATTATTTTTGAATTCTTTTGATAAAAAATTAATTTTTGTTTTTTGTGTTTGTAATGAAAAAAAATTCGGTTCTTGAACGCCGATTCATTTTTGCGGCAATTAGCTGACAATGAGCACACTCTTATAATTAGGGCTTTTTAGGCTCTAAAAAACCCCAAAATTCAAATCTACAAAAGAAATACCTAACAAATTGGGCTCTTTTCCAGTTTACGCGTCCAATGAGTGACCACCCTCACATTGGCACTTTCATTTTTTTCATTTGCACTACCGGTACTCAAATGTACGCTAATATTTTCAGTATAAAATGCCCTTATTTCTTCTTCCGCTCCTCATTCCATTGGCGCCCCCACAAAGTGTCCAAGCCACGAATTGTCCAAGCCACGAATTGTCCAAAAGAGTAAAAACCCACGAATTGTCCAAAAGTCTAAAAAGCTCATAAAAAGCCGGAAAACGGGTCTATTTTCGGGTTTTCGGGCTCGCTGAATACGAATACGACATTTATATAGCCCCTTGCCTAACCCTAAACCCAAATATAAACATTAAATAGCAGAAAAAAATTCAAAGCTCCTACAAAAAGTGCTGATCAAATTCGAACAAGTTTTAGGGCTCCTATGTGATCCGAATTCTCTCTATAGACCACCCTCAGCTTCACACATTGAAAAAAATAATTTTACTAAACAATCAATAAAATTCATTATGAACACGGACAATTGAATCATCAAATTCTCGAATCCTTCAATTTTCCTGCATATCCCTCAATTTGAAAAAGAGTGCCGGCGGAATTGGAAAATATGGTGCCCGAACGATTTCGTCTCCCCATGCTGGAACTGAATTTTTTTAAATTAAATTTAAACGAATGAATTGATTAAAGAATTCTGCCTGAAGGCGCTGTCAAAGTCGATAGCGGGCTCAATGAGTATTGAACAAGCTGCTCCACAGTGGTTGGCAATGTAAGAGTTGATTGTGCCGGTGAGCCGATGCCGAACTGTACTGGGGTAGCCGCATAGCTGTGTTCCGAATTGATGGTCGAAATTGTTGTCCCGAGTGCAGCTAAAAATTTAAATTTTTGGAAAGCAAACGCATAAATTTAAACAAACAATGATTGCCGATGAGTTGGACATTTTGTGGGTCAGCGAATTTTTTTTCATGCTTCAGTTGGATTTGCGGCGACATTTGGCTGAACATTCTGCCCTTCTTTGACCATGCTAAACTCGGTCTCAATTTGGCACTGATTTCGCCACGTTTCGATGTTTTGGTGGACAAACATTTTGATGGAAAAAAGGAATTTACGCTTTGGAATGACATTACAATTCGAAAGGGCATGGAGGACGAGGAAATTGAACCAAAAGCGAAACTGTCTGTACAGATCGATGGCATTTTTGTGCAATTTCCGATGCCGGACTGTCCGTTGCCCAACAAAATTCGTTTTCGTCTCCTTCTGATTGTGTAATTTTTAACTTTGTCAATTTTAATTAGAGTAGAGCGGGACCAGGAATTTTTGGCTGGGAAAGCCACGACTTAGGTACTCAGTTGTACCAATTTTTTCAGTACCAGGTCCCGCTCTACTCTAATTATAAAGCTTGTTTCTTCAGGTACATTGACCATTCCGTCATTGAATTTCCCCCACTTTCGGTCCACTTATTATTCCTTTAGATTTTCAAA
>SIJG01000033.1:444982-464377 GCA_023374025.1 Heterodera schachtii | reverse complement strand
GAAGCCAAATTTTTCGACAGGTGGCGACATTTACAAAATCCTTGCCCACTAGAATTTTGCTGCTTTTACGGCACCAATTCCCCCCGGAACATTAAAATTTATGTTAATCGACGCAATGAATGACCTCCGCCAAATTTACCGCCTATCGCGTGCCAAAATTCTTCATCCCGGGGATCTCAATTCGCTTGAACATTGGACCAAAATGTTCTACTGCCACTGGCAGCAACTCCGAACAATTGACGCCGCTCGTTACCCAGTCCGCCCAAAGCTTCATCTTCTCGCTGCTCACGTCGTTCCATTTGCACGCACTCATCTCTGGTGGGGACTGATCAATGAACAGGGAATGGAGCACATGCACAGAATGTGCAACAATTTGGTTTAATGAATAATTTTTGCTATTAAAATTATAAATCCAGGTCGGTCGTTATGCTCATCTCGGCACTCCGGAGAAGGTTGTTGTGAAGTTGGTGAAACACACGACCCTGCTAAATGCCCTTCACGATCGAGGTGTCGAAAACAACCAATAGAATGGAAGCAAATACCCAAATTTCTGATCAAAATTTCATTTTTCCAAACATTTTCACATTTTCACTATCTGAATATTATGTTGAACAATTTTCCCGATTTTTTATAGCATTAATAATAAAGAGTTTAGTCATTTGAATAAAGTTTATTAATGTTAATTGGTCTTCAAAAAAGGCAGTGATCAGATATATTTTTTGAATTAACGCGCAAAAATTTACGCCAAATGCACTATTTGGCGTTATGAGCAATTTTGTCTGACACTGGGGCGTACCCATAGTGTGCGTGCGGTAAAAACAAAGCGGAGTAAAAAAATAAATCGTCAAGCCCATAAATTAACTAGCAATTCTAGAAAAGCAAGAAAACTTAAAAAAATTGTCTTTTTTATGATCGTGTGAACTTCAATATAGCCTTTTTCTTTATACATAACTTTTTTTTGAATTAGATAAATTGAGTCAAAATCGAAAGTTGTCTTAATAATTTGGCCCAACAAAATGTCAGACGATCGAACAGAAGCAGAGGAAAAAATGGCAAAAGCGATGTAATTTTAAAAGCCAAATTGGTACTTATGTGGTTTAGACCACATAAAAAAAAAAATTTTTTTTAAGGCATAAACATGCTTCCAGGGGTTTTCGGGGTCGCTAAGTACGAATCTGAACTCAGATTAATAAAATTCGAACCCCTAACCCCGAATTCGAACAATATTCGAATTTTTTTCAAGTTTCGCCGTCGCCTTCAGTGAAATTCCAATGAATATACAGCGATTTGAGAAGGGTGCTGATCATTAATATGGTATGAAATAAGAAATAACAAATCATTAATATGAAAAAGCGAAATTTAACAAAATTCATTGGAATTTCACTGAAGGCGACGGTGAAAAAATGAAAAAAAAAAATTATTTTTAGCAAAAAAAAAAATTCGAAAAATGTTCGAGTTCGAGGTTAGGGGTTCGAAATTTTATTAATCTGAGTTCAGATTCGTGCTTAGCGACCCCGAAAACCCTTGGAAGCATGTTTATAATGCCTTAAAAAAAATTTTTTTTTATGTGGTCTAAACCACATAAGTACCGCCAAATTTTAAATTTCAATTATTTAATTTGTATTTTTAATTTTCAGTTTCATCTCCGGCGACGGTTGGCTGGCGGTGTTCGATTTGCTGCCGCCTTCCCAACTTGGTCTTGGAATTGCGCTGATCAGCCACCGTTTTGACTTCTACGTGGACGAACACTTCAAAACGCGCAAATGGACGCTGCTGAAACCTTTTCTAATTCAAAGCAAAAATGGAGAAAATGGCACAAAAGAAATGGAAATTGCCAGTTACGAAGAACTGTTGCCAATTTCGCGAATTCAAATGCCACGCAAAGTCATTGGATTCCGATGCATCGTCCTCTAGTAAAATTGATGCAAAAATTTTAGCTTTCCCATCCATTTTCAGTTACATCGACCGCAATGCCATCGCTTTTCTCCATGGTTTTCGTCAACTTTTCGCCTCTTGTCCAATTAATTTGTACAGCGAAACGGCGAATGAGCGCATTTCGGAGTTTTTTTTGCGCAACATTTGGCCAATGATCGCGAAAAACATTTGTGGCATGCATTTGTTTCCGAGTGTTTTTCACAGTTTGCGCAAATTCGCTCCGTCATTTCTCAATGATTGTCCGTCGCTTCGCTTTATCTTTTTCAATGACAACAAATTCTTTTTCGAGTTTTCGGCCGATGACAGTGCCATGGCTTCGGATGCAAAAGCAATGGCCAAATGGTTTTTCACTCCCCGGCCGTATGGTGTGCCGAAGGTGTTCAAGTGCGAGTTAAACAAGAAAGAAGTGAGAAATTGGCCGTCAAAAATTGCAGCATTCAAAGCGGTACAGTTTTACTAGCTTTTATTAAACATAACTTTCTAAATTTATGAAAATTTATAAAAACAATTTCATAGATTTGCATGTATGTTTAGGGCCAAAAGCTCCATTATGGTTCAAAAAAGTGGCCAGAAAAATCAAAAAACTGATTTTCTAAAACTGTAAAAAGTCGAAAAATATTCCCAAACAAATTAATTATATTTTAAATTTCCAAATCAGGCATTTGATGATGCTTCTGCTCCTGCCAATGCCATTGTTGTCATTTGGTTTCCTCCGTCTTTTGTTGACTCCGTTGTGCCATTTGATCAGACCAACCAATTAACTCGGGAACGATTTGCATTGAAAAGGGCAAATAATGACGATGATTTTCTGTTGGTGCGTTGTCCAATTGTGCGTGACACGAGCAAATGGGCGAAATGGGAAAAGGAGGCGATTGATTGGCGATTTATTAACCAATGGAACAAAATCGGCATGCGAATTGATGATGAGAATGACATCGGAGACGGGTAAGCAAATGCTTATTAAAAATTCAAATTTATTGTTGTGTTTCGAATTTTTAGGCTTCTCGACGAAACTCCCGGCCCAAGTGATCAGCAGAAATGAATGAATGTATTTGAGAAGTGATCGATCGGTCAATTTGAATTTTTGAATTGTAAAATGAATTTTGAGGTTATTTTGACGTGCTCGTAAAATGTTCTTTTTGTTGAATTGAAATGATCAACTTTGATTTTTTTTTTTTTAGGATAAATTTTAGTGGTTTCAAACTGGATTTAGCTATGAAGAATTTTATTTGTGGTCCGATATATTTGATAGGCACTTGGTTTTTTGAAACATGCATACCGTATTTCCTAATTAGTGGAGCCGCACTTTCTAATAAGCCCTCGGGGTGAAACAAGGTGCCGTGGGGCTGCCTTTAATAGAGGAAATCGGGTAGCAGGAATCGAATGGTCATCAATTGGTTAATTTTCCTTTGAAAAGGGTTAATGAGTATTTATTTTTAGGCGTACAATTATCTCAGAGTATGCACTAGAGCGCGGCGCCGGATTTTGCGAGGTCTCAGTCCGCGCAATCCCCCATTTTTTTGAAATTTCGAGAATAATCCCGTTCTGCAAAAAATTTGAGTTTCAATCCCGCAGTGGGATCAACATTTGCTGATCACGAATCTGCCACTATTTCAACCAATTCTGAATCCCTAACTTAATTTTAAGCAAACAATCAAAATTCGAGATATTCGAATTTTTTTATTATCTTTCAAAAAAAATTTCTAACCAAAAGGGTCCCCTGCGTAAAAATTTTTGGTTTTTTTCGACGGAAAAATACTGATAAAGATTAAACGAGCTTCAATTTATAATTGATTAATTTTTATTAAAAAAAAAGAAATTATTCTTCGAAAAAATAAAAATTGTATTTATCCCCCCGGCGGGGAGATAAATAGAGACGGGGAGATTTTTTTCACCCTACTTCGAAAGGGGTAGATAATTAGAGAGGGTAGATTAATGGAGACGGGCACATAATTAGAGAAAATACGGTAAGTTAGCCAAAAACGAAGGGACACCCTGCTGAACAGTTGGAGGCGTTTGATCAAAAGGACTAAAATGATCGGAAAATATATCGGATGCTTCTAACCGATACCACAAAAATTTATTAAATTAATGCATTTTTCTAACAAAAAATCAGCATTTGGGGTCAAAAATGAGCATTTGAAAAAATTTGAATGTAATTTGTTAGCACTTTTCACCAAAAATGACCAATTTTTGCACCTTTTAGCCAATTTTCTAACTAAAATTAGGCGCCGCCGGGGGAAAATTAGAAATTTTGACCATTTTAAACAGATTTTCACTGATTGTGAATCGTTACTCAAAAAACCAACAAATGGAAAATGATTGCATAAAATTCTCATAAAATAATTGTTAATTCTTAATATTATTCTTAGCTCTAGGTCATTGACTTAAAAATAATGGCCAGAAAAACTCAAAAAAAAAAAAAACATGTTTTTCGACAATTATTAGTAGGGTTATAAGTTGTATGCACTAAAAAATGCCAAATGCGCCTAAAATATGCACTAAAAATCCCCTAAATATGCCATAAAAACCCGAAAAATGCCCAAATATGCACTAAACTATGCCTTAAAAAACTGCCAAAAATGGCTTTTAACCCTAAAAAAATGCTAAAAAATTATGTAAAAATTCAGAATTGACTTTAAAAACTTCAAAACACAGGTTAAGGAGCGTTTTTTAGACAATTGTAAAACCTTTTGGTTTTCAAAATTTATAAATTTTTACTATATGCTAAAAAATTATATTTTTAAATAAATTAATTTTTTTCAAAAGTTCTTACCAAAATTTAAAAATTTTTCGATTTTTAAGGGTGTATTTTTTTAAAAATTCCAAAAAAGTCGATCATTAGGGGTTGCATTTTTCTTATGAAATTTGCCAAAAATGACCGAAATATGCTCTAAAAACGCAAACATGGCAAAATATGCATTTATTCTCGAAAACCCCCAAATATGCTTTTATATGCACTAAAAACCTTCACCAAATCAAAAAATTTTAACGCAGAAATGCTATTTTTGAGTCCCTTTCTTCATAGCATATGCGCAGAAAAAATATGCAAAATCATACAAATTATAACCCTAATTATTAGTCATAACTTTTTTGAAACATGACGAATTTTTTTTTGAATTTTGCAGGGCAATAATACACTAAATTTGATTGCTCTTCAGCAAAATAAATCTTTTTTTAATGGTTTTTTGAGTAATACCAAAGAAAAAACAGAATATAGCCAAAAACAGAGGAACACCCTGCTGAACAGTTGGAGATTTTGATCTAAAGGACTAAAATGATCATTTCGTTTAGCAACGGTAAACCGTTGTTCCATCATCATCATCTTTAGGTTACTTTTTCTACTTCGGTTTTGGCCAATTTCGGAGGATTTGCCTTCCTCAGAAATGTTTCTACAGGGTGACAAATAAGTAATGTCCCACTTATTCATTTGAATAAATTTTTTCAAACCCAACCAAAAATGACAAAAATATATTCAAAAGGTGCACAACATATTAGGGAATATTGCTACCTAATAGTTTTATCCTATTTTTAGTGAATCCTGAGATAGAGACAAAAATGTGCCGTAATTTTTTTGTAGATGGCACGCAACTCCCGGATCAATATGTTATCGTTGTCCAAAATTTTACTTTTTGGTTTCTTTATTTCCATTTTTTCTCCTCCGTTTACCAACTTAACCTTCAATTTTTTTTCGATCATCTTCTTGATTTTTTCTTTCATATTTATCACCGTGTCTTTGCCCTTCACATCAATATGGTCATTATCGGACTTTCCATTTACGGTATAATCCACATAAATATGAAAAGCGTCCGACACAAAAATGGTCTCGCCTTTTACAATGTGATAGCAGTAAATTGGCTTATCATCACCATAAAGCCCTTCTTTATCAGAAAATTCTCCTCCACTCAAGTGAGTCAATTTTTGCTTTTCGGGCAGAATGCCAAACTTTACTTCAATTTTCTTCTTTTAATCTTTCACTAATTCGTTGTATTCCACCTTAACCAGCAGGGTTGAGAAAAATGCGGATTTATTTAGACTCATTTTGTGGTTTTTGGGGGGATGTAAGGCTAACTCTCAAAATTAAGTCTTTGAGATACACATATATATATATGTGTGGGTTGTCAGAAATTTTATTTATTTTTTCTGGAAACACTCAAAATTGATTGGACACCCTTCTGAATTTTGGAATTTCAGAATATTTTTTCTAAACTAAGGCATTTGAAATGTTTTTATTTGAAAATTCTGACCTCAACATTCATCGGTTCTTCTTCTTCGTCATATTTCACTGAGATTTCAAATTCCTTCCACGACACAGTAACATTTTTGCCTTCTTTAACATAACACTGCTTCAATGATTTGTTATCTTCTAACACACGACCATATGGTATTTTCAATATTTGTTTTTCATGCGGAATGTTCCCAAATTGTTCAATGTTTTCGATTCGCCTCTTCAATGTTTCCACAGTATCTGTTGTTTTCGCATTAACGAAAAACTTTTGCTTGCCATACTTTACGTCAATTTGAAAATCATCCAACCACCAAAGAATGGTTTGGCCATCTTTAAATTCATAAAAGTACATTGTTTGCGTGTCCTCAAGCGCAAGACCAAATGTGTTGTTGAGTCTCAGTGTCATTCCTTTGGTTTTAAATTTACTCATAATTGTTTTCCGATTTTATCCTTTAATTTTGTTAAGTGTGAAAATGGACGACAACAAAATGGTCGCCCCATTTAAGATTACTATGAAAATTTTGGAAAAGGATCTTTTTAACAATTTTGTCCAAAATTAATTTCACAAGAATTGCGTTTTTAGTTGTAAAACTTGTGGATGCAATTTATTTGTGATAAGCGACCCCAAAAGCCCCTGGCACATAATTTAGCGATTTTTATGACAAAAATTTTTGCAAACCCAAAGTTTAAAACAAGCTGGTGTAACTGACTTTTTTGGTCAGTACAAAAAGTTATAACAGTATGAATTTTTTTTCAAATTTTTCTTTGCTCTATAGAAAAAAGTTGGGGCTGTCGTTAATAGAGGAAATCTGGTATAATGAATCGAATGGCTAATTCGTTAATTTTCCTTTGAAATGGGTTAATTCCAACTAGCAGCGGCATTCGCATTTCAAAAAATTACATGATTCATGAATTGAGTGCCAACAAAAAAAAATTTGATAAAATCCCAAGCTATTTTTATCAGCGCAAATCCAAAATATTTGCTCAAATCCATTCCAATTGAAAAGAAAGCTGGTAAAAATGCAGTATTTGATCTCTTTTGCGAAAAAAGTATTCGCAAAAAATAAAAATCCGAGCCATTTCATCGCCAAAAACAATCAATCTATGCGCACCGCGTCTCCATTCTAAACGCATTTATTTACCCAAGTATTTGATGGTAAAACATTCAAAAATTTCCCGTTTTAATATGCATTCCGGGATTTATGGTCTCGTTCTTAGAGTCGAGTATCGGGATTTACGGTCTCGAACAGGAACACACGAGTCAATTGTTCGAATTTCGCAATTAGATAATCCAAATTTAACTCATTGGTGAGAGCTTTTATGCAAAAGAATAAAATAAATTTCATTGAAAAAGGAAAACAATGAATTGACAGAGTGAGAAATGACAGTAAAAACGAACCATTGGAAGAAAAGGTATTGTGAATCGTTACTCAAAAAACCATCAAATGGAAAATGATTGCATAAAATTCGCATAAAATAATTGTTAATTCTTAATATTATTCGTTAACTATAGGTGTCTAAACAAAAATTCCTACTTTCCTGTTTTGAAGG
Source organism: Heterodera schachtii (assembly GCA_023374025.1). Taxonomy (NCBI): domain Eukaryota; kingdom Metazoa; phylum Nematoda; class Chromadorea; order Rhabditida; family Heteroderidae; genus Heterodera; species Heterodera schachtii. The sequence goes on along the minus strand of SIJG01000033.1, from coordinate 456,663 downwards.
CACACCCCATTTAAAAAATGCAACAAAGAGCGTTCAAATTAATAGACTTATTTTGGAGGCATAAAAGCAACTATTTCCACCAAAATTTCCTCAAATGCATCGACGTTACGTCGCGTACAGAGAAACTACATTTGTCGATGAGTGCCATTAAAAAAATGGGATGTGCCTTCAAAACAGGAAAAGTACCAAAAATTCATTGATTTTAAAAAAATCATGGCCAGAAAAACTCAAAAAAAAAAAAAAAAAAAAATCAAGTTTTTCGACAATTATTACTAGAGTGCTCATTTTTCAGCACAAAAAATCACCGTATTAAGCACTGTAAACCTCACCAAAATTTCCCAAAATAAGCCATTTTTAGGGGTGTATTTTTCTGCTTTTTCTGTTTTTCATTTTTATTGCATTTTTGATAATAAATTATAGAAACTTGCTGAAATATTTTCGAAAATTGCTCAAAATTACAAAACAGCACAAAAAAGCATCAAAATGCAAAATAAGCACTCTAATTATAACTTAAACATAAAAAATAAAATGAAATCATTGTTTTTTTTTTCGTCTTCGTTTGTCTCAGTGATTTTTCAGATTCGCCTTGAATTGGAAAAGCAATCTGAAAGATTATCATGTCCTGATGTTCCAGATCAGCCCTGAATTTTAGAATGGCAATTTTAAAAATTAATATGTTATGATTAGGGACGTGAATTTTAGGTTTTAACTATTTTTTTTGCTCAATTGATTTGAAGAAAGGAGCTCAAAAAACGCATTTCTGCATTAAAAATTTTCGATTCTGATGTCATTATCGGTCACTAGAAATCACTATTTTGGCGACTTCGTCACTAAAATAGTTAAAAATCACTATTTTGGCATTTTGTCACTATTTTTTCACTATTTTGACATTTTTTGGAAAATTTGTTAACAAAAATGGATTAAAAACGGAAATACACCCCTAAGAATCGGCTCCAAAAATTTCAGAAAAATACACCCCTAAGAATCGACCGAAATTTTTTTAAAAATACACCACTAAGAACTGGAAATTTTTCTCAAAAATTCTTCCCCCAAATTTTTTTTCTTTTACAAAATTTTTGATTTAAAAAATGTCAATATTTGCTAAAAGAATTCTATAAAGGAACTGTACCTCATTTGCAACTCCAATCAGTGAATAAAAATTATTTTTTGCTCAATTTTTGGCTGAAAATTATGTCACTATTCGTCACTATTTCTGAATTTTTTCACTATTTTGTCACTATTTTGGCATTTTTACTCACTATTTTAGTTAACCATTTCGGGGTTTTTCTTCACTAAAATTCACGTCCCTACTAATTATTAGTCATAACATTTTTGAAACTTACAAAATTATTTTAAATTTGCAGGGAAATAAAACACTAAAATTTAATTGCTTTTAAGCAAAATAAATATTTTTTAAAATGTTTTTTTGAGTAATACCAAAGAAAAAACAGAATATAGCCAAAAACAGAGGAACACCTGTTGAACTGTTGGAGGTGTTTGATGTAAAGGACTAAAATGATCGTTTTAGCAAGGAATAAAGTGTTGTACTGTCATCATCCATCATCTTTGGGTTCCTTTTTTACTTTGGTTTTGGCCCCGAACGACTGACTGTTCAGGCTTCTACCGTAAGAAAATCTCCTTTTTCAATGCCACAGTTATCCATTGTTTGGTCATCGTTGTCCAGCTCAACATTTGACTTGTATAATACCATATTTGCTCCTCCTTCTACCGTACCACTTATTTTTTCTTCAATCATCTTCTTAATCTTTTCCTTCACATTTTTCACCGTGTCTTTGCCTTTCATGTCAATATTGCCAAAACTTTTGTGAATATTATTTATTTTATAGTTCACATTAATTTGTAAAAGCGTCCGACACGAAGAGCATGAGCATTATGATTAGCCTAACTGAAATGCCAATGGGGAGCGAAAAGCCAAAATGACTCATTTTTGGGGGAAATTTAATGGCAATTAGAAAGAAAGGAATGGGGAATTAGGATGAATGAATGAATGTAGGGACTGTTGCTTCACCATCGGCAGGAGGTCCTTTTTATGGGGTGGAATTTTAGTAAAATATTGAATTGGTAATAAATTGATCATTTTAATTTGACAGAGTTATAGTGAATTATTGAATTGGCAATAGAGTGATCACTTAAATGTGTATAATTATAGTGAATTATTGAATTAACAATTTCTCGATCACTTCAATTTGACATAATTAAAGTGAATTATTGAATTATAAATTTATGATCATTTTTATTCGCCTTCAATCTCATAATCAAAAATGCAATGCGCCGGAGGGATAAATATAATTTTTATTTTTTCGAAGAATAATTTCTTTTTTTATTTTAATAAAAATTAATCAATTCTAAATTGAAGCTCGATTAAACTTTCTGAGTATTTGTTCCGTCGGTTCCATGAAAATTCGCAAATTTTCCAAATTCTCGAAGAAATTCGGTACCAACGAATTTAATAACGCGAAAAAACCCAAATATTTTTACGCAAGGGACCATTTTGGTTAGAAATTTTTTTTGAAAAATAATAAAACAATTTGAATATCTCGAATTTTGATTGTTTGCTTAAAATTAAGTTAGGGGTTCAGAATTGGTTGAAATAGATGGAAGATTCGTGATCAGTGTACAGATCGGCCTGCTTCTTGGCCTCAATGTCACCCATCCGGTCAGCGTACACAAACAGACAAGGTTTTGGCAGCTTTTTTAGCATTTCGTCTGCCGGGGTACCTGCGTGAGGAACAACCACTGCCGATCCAGTTTAACGAGTGTCGAATATTCACCATGCCCCCACATAACAACAACAGCATATTGCACACAAAACCTTTTTTCACATACCTATTGCCTTGGGCGGCGGGTCAAACATCACGTTGGCATGCCGTAACAGGCGAAGGACCAGCTGGGTCTTGCCCGAAGAGGACGGCCCACTGACAATGATCCCCGAAGGGGTGGGAAAAGCGAGTTCACTTTCGTTTATTCTTGGGTAATCCATCAGACAACAACGAAAAGGGTCAAGCTTTGCCAAACACATGTGGCAGCTTACCAATTGCGTCAAACGGCACAAAGTTCTCGCCGTCCGTCTTTAGTCGATTCGAAAAGATGGTCACCCCCTCGGGCTGGATTACGTAGTCCAGTTCAACAGTCCCGCTTCTGCAGCTCGAGCACCGCCCTGGCTGGTCCCATGGCACAAACCGAGGCGTTTGCAGGTGCCGTGGGCAGTACACCGTGACGCCCATTGTGTTGACGGCGAACTCAATCTTGGTGAAGTCGCCCAACTTTACCGATTGCCTTGCACGCTTTGATCAGTAGAGTGCTGATATCCAACCACTGCGAAAGTTCAGGTAATCCAGGTAGTCCGTTTTTGCAGCTGGTTTTTCGATGGGTTCGCTATCTGCGTTTTCCGCAATGGCCAACAATTCTGAAGGGGTTTATTCATTTTTTCCGGACAATATTTATTATACCCAGGGGGTAATATTTGCAGTGGCCCTTGTTGTGGTACTCAACAATGCACTTGAGCTGAGGGTACAGTAGGCGGATCCGGTGCTTTATGTAGAAATACTGGTGGACTTTGACATCTGAACGAATATTTTTTAGACCGAAACATCAATTGTTGGAATCACACCAAGAAATCCCTCAAACGCGTAGGTTTCTGCGGCGGCTTTCAGCGAAAATGTGCCAAATTTGACCACTTTGGTCTTGTAATCACGACCTTGGTAGGTTGTTTTGAGTTTTTTACCGCTCAGGTAGGCGTTAGCTTTGTTCACCGCCTCGGGGTTGTTCAAATATTCTGCTAAATTTTCGGGTTTACAGCTTAGCAGTTTGGATAAGGCTGCAGTTAGCGGGAGCGCCATAATCTGTAAAAAATCAAAAATTGGCTTGGGGTTTCAATGTGTGTTTGAATTGGCGCCTTTTTGTATCTTTCTATAATCACTACTCTATAATTTTTGGTTTGTGGATGGGCGTGGCCTATCAATTAAGAAGTGACACAGCGTCTGGGGGTCGCTGCGCGCTAACACCACTCTCACGATCAATCAATAATAATTATGTGTTCTTTCGCAGGTCCATTTATGCTTTTAACAATTATAATCATAAACTATTTCCTAATCGTAATGGCTCCGCGTAAAATTAATGACCAATTGGTGTTTGAGAATAAAAGTAACCATTTTTTTAAATTTTTTATAATAATTTAATTTTAAAGAAATGGATGAGTCAAAAAGGGAAAATTATTCCCCTCAAAATGGTGATGGCGTCAGCATCATTGGAGACAACAGCAACAACAACACCCAAACCCTGCTTGACCTACAACCGGGCCCCTCAAAAGGGGACGGAAGCCTCGCCTGGACAAAATCCATGAGGAAATGCTTCTGCAGTGAAGAAACCCAAGGCCATGGAAATTGAAGGTGATTAAGGTTTTTCTGTTAATTTGCTCAAATTCGCAAAATTTAGTGGATGAATCGCCCAAAAAACAACCGAAAAATGTGTTTGACTACCCTTCCATATTTTGGAAATTGGGTCGTCCAAAGGTAATTTATAACAAAATTTTGTTAGAAATTGGCAAAATGTTTAGTATGGTGTGTTCACGTTCATGTGCGATGAGTGTCGTGGCGAAAATTTCCGGCAGGGAAAGAGCAGTTTCAAACTCATCAATCAGAATGGCGAGCAACAGCAGCGACTTGTGTTTGCCCAATCGTTTTGCCATGACTGTGCAAAGCTGAACTTTGACTGCACCGATCTGATCATGAAGCACAAAAAGAAGGATGAATCGGCAACGACAACGATGGCAAAGAGTTTCCGATGGACTAAGGATGAAGAAAAATGAACCGAGTTGGCACATCAGAATATAAGGACGATTTTGAAAAATGTATACTTGTTGGTCAAATGACAAACTCTTTCTTTGTAATTCTGCCGAGCAATACGCCAGGCTTTGTTGGAAATAAACAAATTTAAAAAACATTTGCCAAGACGTTGTGCTCGATGGGGCCGGGTGATTGTTTTGTGTTGTCAGGCATACTTTACCCAACAGGCGTAGAAATCACATGGTTATTGGGCCTGATTTTTGAGTTAAGTTGGGGAAAGCATGGTACATTCTATTCATTATTTGTTTTCACCCAATTTTAGCATCGAATTGGCGATGAAAACCGGTCGAAAAGGGTTTGGACAGTTTCTCACCCTTTTTTATTTTGAATAAAATTTTCATCAATTAAAAATATTTTCTCAAATACAGGACAAAATTATAGGTTTGGGTGCTGTGTTCCCACACTATTTTTAGATAGTTGTTTATCGGTTTATTAGATTTTAAAATCTGCTTTATTCAACCCATTGAGCCCCCATCCCAATGCGAAACCCTTCCAAACAAAATTAATAACACCCTTTTTCTTCTTCCTTAAATTATTATTTTTTAATGAAAGCATGCAAAATTTAAGAGTATAATTAACTAGAAAAACATATAAAAAAGAAATGGTCGGAGGACAAACCAAAAATTTCTGTATAATTAAAGCTGTTTAGAGAAGTGAAATAAACGGTCAAACATGGGATAATGCTGGTCACATTTAACGGGGAACATCGAGCAGTCCGTCATTCTGTTTTCGAAGGTGATCACCAAACTCCCGGAGAAGTGCCAGCTGCTCGTTGGTAATTACAAAGTGGCGCCGGTACTTCTCGCGCAGGGCCCCAAGCTTCGCGGTGGGGTCGAGAAATTGAATGACCTGGAAAATTGAAGGAAAATCACAAAGCACGCGAGCGTGTTAAATTAAGTCTAGTGAACTTTATGGGACGGAAGCAAAAACCCACAACGGAAAATTTTTTATAGTACCTATTAAAGACATGAATTTTCAAAAAATGCCTGGACCGGGCTAATTAAAACCCGCAAAATTTAATTAATAATCCTGGAAAGTAGCTTTATTGAGCTTAAAACCCAGAATTTATATTACATGGTCGACGAATGAGCGTGAAATACGCTCCACGGCCGCCTCGGACATTCGGAAGACGTTCACGAACAGCTCGGGCGACTGCAGCGGGCATCCGTATGCAAACGCAGCTAAATTGAGCGACACGGCGGCAACAACGGAAGGAGTGAAGTGGGCCAACGCGTAGCATACGAGGGCAATTTCGCTGATGAACTTGGCAAACGCCCACACACTCTTTGACGGCGAAGCGTAGAAGCGATAGCGACGCATAAACTGCATGGAGTATGGCACGCTGAGGTTGAACTTGAGCCCGGACAGCACCTTTATAATGCGCGCACAAAGTTATTTCTAATTTTTTTTGAAATTTTCAACAAAAATCGTGAAAAACATTTCAATTTTATTTCTTAAAAAATTATAATAATAAGTTTGAATTTTTAAATAAATTCGAAGGTGCGATTTTGACGGCATAATTTAGGGTGCCCTCCCCCCATAAAGAATCTGGTAATTAAAAATTGTTCCCTATTCACCTGCGGTTCCATCCGCATGAAGTGCTCCTTCTTGAACATGTTTGCTGCCACATAGACAAAGTCGGCAACATTTGGCATGACCATTTCCTCGAATTTGGCTGCAATGAAAATGCAGGTGACGCCCAACAGTTGCAGGTTCGTCTTGTTGATTCTTAGGAGGGCCAACAGAGAGCGATCGAGAATGTACACGGATAGGCTGAACGTTTCGTTGGTCAGCTTTAAGCGAACTTGTACCTGAATTAAAACCATTTCACCGTTTTCAACATTTTTTTTTAAAACGTACATGGACAAGCCAATCGACAAGAATTTGACGCATTCGTCCGTCCACGGTTTTGTGCCTGTACAGAAAGTCGGAGTCCAGCAGGCTGCGTCTTTCGAGTTGTCGCAAGTAGAAGTCAACGTCGTCGGCGTATTCAGCGGGGAACAATGTTGCGCCACCACCGAATTTCAACTCCGGAATGTTTGATTCATTGCTGCTGTGTACTACTGTCAATGCTTTTCGAATTCGGTTCATTGTTTTGGTGGGTTAGATGTTGATGGTCAGCCGAAAAAGGCAATGAATAAGAACCTTATTGATAGAAAAAAATAGGGAAATGGTGAGGTTGTATTATGAGAACGACGGGCCGCCAATGAAAACAGGAAAAATCGAATAAACAATGAGAAATTTTCAAAATAAAATATAAAATCGTTCAAATGTAAGGATGTAGGTAAACAAAACTGTTATAAAAAATTTTAATGAGAAAAATAAATAATTTTTTTGTAAATTTAAAATAAAAATATCATTATTATTCAAGAAATAATAATAATTTGATAATCTTTTTACTTATTTAATTTATAAATATTATTTTAATTATTTGGTTCCCAATTAAGTTAACTTTAAAAGATAAAATTGGGATTTATTTGACCGTCTTACGAGTACTGTAATAAATTTGAGCGAATAAAAATTGTTGATACAAATTCTACAATAATAAATTGATAATAAAATCTAGTTAATAAAAAGGTTTAGATGCAAGGATGTTGCTAAATTAATTTGTTATAAAAATAATAAACTTTTAATGAGAAAACAAAATTTTATTTATTTGTGAATAAAAATAAAATAATTAATTGATTACATGTTTGTTATTTATAAATATTGTTTTAATTATATGGGCTTCTTTCCGTTAAAAATCGGAAGTTGGAAAATTTCATTAATTGATTTGTTTATTGTACACCCATCCACCACTATGCCCTTTTGATAATTGAAATAAATTGTGCATCAAAATTTAATATTATAATGAAAAAAAATTTTTATTTGGTGTTCAAATTGGAATTTTTTTATTATTGTTTTAGAATAATTAATCTTTAAATATAAAGTTTATTTGTGAATTTAAGATAAGAATTATTATTATATTATTGTTTGAGATCTTTTAATTAATTAATTGATTAGCAAAAATACTGTTAATTAAAATTTTTTTGGACACTCTTCCTTGAAATTTTTTATTAATTTTAGAATAATTAATTAATTATTTATATTTTGATAAATCGTTTTAATTAATTAATTAGGAAAATTCCGTTAATTAATTGCTTTCTTTATTGGGCACCCTTCCATGGAATTATTTTAATTAATTTTAAAATAATTAATTATTTATTTATTTGTGAATTTAAAATAAAAATTATTATTATGGTTTGATGAATAACAGTTTGATAAATCCTTTTAATTAATTAGGAAAATTCCGTTAATTGCTTTCTTTATTGGGCACCCTTCCATGGAATTATTTTAATTAATTTTAAAATAATTAATTATTTATTTATTTGTGAATTTAAAATAAAAATTATTATTATGGTTTGATGAATAACAGTTTGATAAATCCTTTTAATTAATTAATTAGGAAAATTCCTTTAATTGTTTTCTTTATAGGGCACCTTTCCACCACCCTTCCCTTTTGATAACTGATTTATTTATTTGGCCCGCTTAAGGAGTGCTGTAATTATGTGAGCGATAAAAATACAAAATTTGATGACAAGGAGAAAAGTTCTTCAACAATAAACAAATGAAACTGCTTTTAATAAACTGGGGCGGTACATTAATTATACATCAAAAATAACATTTTATTAAGAAAAAAATAAATAATTTTTTAAATTTATTTTTGAGTTTAAAATGAAAACATTTATTATTAATTTTAGAATAATAATTAATCACTTTTAAATTAATTTTAGTTTTTTTTTTTAATTTTACGATCCCCCAATTCTTTTCCATTCAAAAGCGAAAATGTCAAATAATCATGTTAAATGATTTGTTTATTTGACACCCTTCCCGCAATTATTCCCTTTGATAGTTAATTGTTTTGTTTGGCCCCTTTAATGTGTACTGGTGAAATCAAATTTGATGAGTAAATTCACAATAAATAAATTATTTCTTAATAAAAAGATTTAAAATAAATAATTATTAATTTGCTAGTTTAAAATAAAAATTTTCATTATTATTTTTAGAATAATTATTTTGATAAAAAAGAAAAGCTCAGGAAAAATTTACTCATGCAACAAAATATAAAATTTAGGAATAAATAAATAATTTTAATTATTTGCAAATTTAAAAGATAAATATTTGTTATTATTTTAAATAATAAAAATAAATTAATTAAATCTTTTATAATTATTTTTAGAAGGATAATTATTATTCAACAAAAAATAAATTAAATTTTGATAAAAAATAAAAGGCTTAGGAAAAATTTACTTCTGAAACAAAATATAAATTTATTGAAAAATAAATAATTTTAATTATTTGCAAATTAAAAAGATAAACATTTGTTATTATTTTAAATAATAATAACTTAATTAAATCTTTTTTATAATTAATTTAATTAATAAATATTATTTAATTATACGGTCCCCCATTTTAAATTGAAAATTGGGAAAATTTCATTAATTGATTTGTTTATTTGGTCCCCTCGCCACTCTTGCCATCCTTCTCATTGCATTGAACTCTCGCCACACTCTTTTGCCACTCTCGCCACCCTTCTCGTTGCATGAACTCTCGCCACACTCTTTCGCCATTCTCGCCACGCTTCTCGTTCACTCGCGCCACACTCTTTTGCCACTCTCGCCATCCTTCTCGTTGCAATGCACTCACGCCACACTCTTTCGCCAATTACGCCATCCTTCTCGTTGCAATGAACTCTCGCCACACTCTTTTGCCACTCTCGCCATCCTTCTCGTTGCAATACACTCTCGCCACACTATCTCGCCATAGTTGTCTCGCCTCATAGGGGCAGACATTCTTGCTTCTGGCTGCTGCAGCAGTGATGACGTCATTTTTTCACTTTATGAGAGCAAATTAATGTTTATGATCCATTGCCAATGTGGCCGAGTGGTTAGTGCGTCAGTCTGGCCGCCCCTCTGGGGTTCGGATCCGCTTGGTGCGGGGAATTTTTGATGAATTTTAAATTAATTTAAATTCAATGTCTTAAGATGTTTGACCTTTAAGATGTTTAAAAATTAATTTAAAATTAAATTAATTAAATTAAAAAATTTGCATAAAGTTGCGCAGCAAAAAAAGTCGCGCAGTAAGAAAAAAGTCGCGCACCCTGCAATAGGTTTGGGTCTGCAAGAAAAAATCAATAAAAAATTTGCATAAAGTCGCGCAGCAAGAAAAAAGTCGCGCAATAGGTTTTGGCTTCAGTACTGAAAATTTTGGCGCTCAGATGGCCCGCGCTCACTTGGCGGCGCTCAAATGGCTGGCGCTCAAATGGCCATGCACCCCTCCCATAGGTATGGGGGGCTACCGTAATCCGGACAAATCTGTGTCTCTAACTACTCGCGACAATTGGAAGAATTCGGACGCGTGACGATTTCAACTCCGGGGGGAGTGTGTTGAGAGCAACAAAGGGAACGAAAATGATCACAAGGGAAAAAGGATCAGAGGGGGGAACGATCGGGAAGGGATTAATGTTCACTAATGACTTTGCACTTTTTGTTATTCCCGCCAATTAGCCAAATATTTTGATCGCCCCAATTTCATGTAATGCCCCCCTCCCCATTTAATTGACGCCCACGTAATTGCCGATCAAGAGGCAACAATTAGCACTTAGCAACTGTTTTTAATCTGTTTTCAATTAAAGGGCGAACGCCTCAAAAATCTCACTATTTAAAGCCAAGGCGTTCACCCTTAATTTGTCAGTCCACTAGTCAGTCCATCAGCCCATCACCATTCACCCAATTGCCATCACTCGCCCAAAAATCACCCATTCACTGTATTTTTGGTGAAGTCAAAAAAATTGGATTTGTACGGCACCCTTTTTTAATTTCTTCATACTGAACCAAGCGGATCCCGCCCAGACTGCTTGATTCACAGCCCTAATAATAATAAAAAAATTTTGGAATTGAATTTTTGAGAAAATTTTCGAATTCTTTACCATAAAAGCGAACCATTGGAGGAAAGAGAGATAGCCAAAAATTGGGGACATTTGTATAACGAATTAATGATGATCGTTAACAACGGAAAAAAATGTTCGTCATAACTATAGCGTAGAATTATATGGAAATCCATATTTTTTCCTGGACTGTGGGAGACCTGAAACGCAAGAAAAACATGTTTTTAGCTTGATTAGAAGCTTCTAGAGTGGATTTATATATCCATATTTCTCATGTTTTTCCATATTTCTCATTTTTTCCATATTTCGCGATTTATATCCATATTTCATATTTGTCCATATTTGGTATTTAAGCCCATATTTTATGTCCATATTTTGGAATTTCCAAAAACCTTTATTAGAACGGCCCTCAGTAGCTAAATTGGCCTTTTTGACCCCAAAGACCGAAAAATTTTCACAAAAAATCATTCTTTAGCAAATTTTGCTTGAAAAATATTGAATAATTTAAATTTTCTTAAAAAATGATAAATTTATGTCAAAAATATGCAAATAAGCGAAAATTTCGCTTTATGGGTTGTATCCATACCATCTTTAGATCGAGTTTTCTTATACTTAAGCCAATTTCGGACGGAAAGTACACTTCGCATAAATTTCATCTCCTTCCTCAATTTTTTCGTTGTCATTGTGCAAAACTTCACCAAATTCGTCTTTCTTTCTCAGCTCCATTTCCACTATTTTTATTCTTAAAATAATCCGTTCTTCTTCGATCATTGCCTTGATTTTTTCCTTCACAATTTTCACAGTGTCCCCGGCATTAACTTCAACTCCACATACACTATAAGGACTGTAGAGATTGTAATGTACGGAAATTTTAAATACATCCGACACGA
>SIJG01000033.1:416790-441700 GCA_023374025.1 Heterodera schachtii | reverse complement strand
CTATTCGATTTTTATACTAAGAAAAGATAAAGTTGCGATATAAAAAAGGAAAATAGAAGTTATCAAAGATGTCCACTGTCCAATTGTCCAGTCACGTCAATAATTCTTTAATTATTATGCTATCGGTGCAAAAATATGTGTCTTTAATAGGGTTGCACGGGTACCGGGTATTTGGGAAAAACCGGGCCCGGGTATTACCGGGTATTGAAAAGCCGGGTACCGGGTCGGGTAGCAGTTTTGAAACCGGGTACCGGGTCGGGTACCCGGTAAAACCGGGTATTATAAAAATCCAAAAAAAATCCATTTTTTAAAAAATTTTTCATGAAAATAAAAGCTTATACTTTTAAAAAAGCATGAAAAATATAATGTTTACAAATAAACGCTTTATTATTTGCCAAATTTTTTTATTGCTATTTAAACCACTTTTTTGCGGTGCGCTTTTTCTAAAAACTTTTCGGGGTAGGGGCGGTCCGGCGGTGCCGATAGGCGCCGCCGGGAAAAATTTTAAAAATTTACTTCTGATTTGTTAACATATTTATTCAAAAAATGACCAAATTTTGTGGTTTTAGCTAGCCTATCGGCACCGCCGGACGCTAAAAACACTTTATTTTCTTTAAAATTGGCTCAAAAATCACCAAAATTGGGGTAATTTTTAGACAAAATCTGTTAAATTTTTTGAATAATTGTCGCAAAAAAAACTTTTGAGTGTAAAAATGGTCGCCAATTGTCTTAAAATCGCAAAAATTGATAATTTTTGATGAAAATCTGTTAACAAATCAGAAAAAAATTACAAAAAAAATTTTTGGTTAATTCTTCTAAATTTCTTATGAAGATTTTGTAAAAAATTAAGATTTTTTTTATAAAATTCTATTAAAATAAGGATGTTATTATTTAAAAACTTTGGAGCTTTCTTTGTGTATTATAAAAAAACAATTTTAAATAAAATCTTTAAAAATGTTTAAAAGAGTTTGCATTGAGGAGGACTGATTGAACCTAAAAAAGAGTGTACAGAATCCAAGAGACTAACCAGTAAGCCATATGAACAATAAATTAACTCTTTTCTAGAGTAAATATTAATTAAATTAAAAAATTTTCTTCCAACTTTGATCAACATTTTGACCCTGACCCCCATTCTTACCAGTGTATTTTTGGTACCCGGGTACCCGGACCTACCGGGTCGGGTACCGGGTATTGGATTTTCAAAAAACCGGGTCCGGGTACCGGGTCCGGGTATTAAAAACCGGGTATCCGGGTCGGGTACCCGGTCGGGTACCCGGACCCGTGCAACCCTAGTCTTTAATACATTTTATTTTGCCCTTTGTTAAGCAGTCGCATTTAGTAAGTCAATTCAATTTATTAGAATATGTTATCATCTGTTTAAAGGGTTCCGTTTTATTACTATTAATTTTTCTCGCAGTTTTTAATTTATTTTTGATTGTTGTTTACAATTTTTTTAAAAATTATTTCTTAAACATAAAGTGGAAATTGAAAATTTTCTGCGAAGTACTGGCCCACGCATATGCTACATCATGTAATGTTTGCGTCTCAATTAATTTTCACCATGTCACGTCACTTGAATATGATATGATTCTGTAATAATTAATACGATATCCTAAAAGGATTTTATTTTATACTTCGATATCAAATATTTAAAGTCATTAGATTATGATTAGAACATTGATTTTTTGTACATAAGTAAATATCTTATAAATCAAAAAAGTCCAATAACTAACTAATATAATTTATATTTTATTATGGTAATATATGACTTGAATTGCATGTTTTATAATGCTTTTTTAGTGCATAATTATATTAATTTTTCTTTATTGCTTATTTTGGCAATAATTTAAAACATCGACCAAAATTTTAATAATACCAGGCAAAAGGAGAACAGAAAATTGCATAAACAATGACAAATATGAGCAAGGCCATAAAAATTAAAAATGGTATTGGCTACCAATCATTTTTCTAAATAATTAACACTAGATTTAAAAAAGAAATTTTCATTTATTTATAATTTAAATAATAATTTATTTCTTTAATCCTTAACTTTTTTAATATTTAGTTTTATTCTTTAAAGCTTCTTAAATTATTTTGGAGGTTTATGTTATGCAATGCAATTATGTATCTATTTTTTGGGTCATTTAGTCTCAAATTTTTGAGCTGATGGCTTGAATCATTTTCTTTTTGTTTGATCTTCTAAATTAAAATTGAAAAAGAAATATTTTCTTATGAAAATTTACTTTTATTTAAAAATATTTTAATAAAAAAATTTTATCAAACTTTTTATATTTGCTTATTTTTATTCAACATTTTATTTTGATTAATATTTTTCTGTTAAATATCGATGCCCTCGGTTCTTCTCAAGGTTTTGTTATTAGGTTTGACTTTTTAAAAGAATTATTTTTTTATAATTTTTTAAATAATATTTAATTGATTGTTTATTTTCTGAAGCCCCTCTTTATAAACTATTTTGTGCTTGCAAATTTGATCACTTTTGGCAAATTTCATTATGACATTTATTTTAAATTCATTTATTTATTAAATTATGTTTCTAATCAATCTACTAATGTTTTATGTATTTTTCTCAAAATTTTAGCTTATTATTTTACTTATAACATTGCACCTTATTCCTTTTAATATACAATTACTAAAAATTATTTTCTTATATATTTTTTAAGTTTTTAAGTCATTTAATTATCATTTTATTTATTTTTAGGCTTTGTAGTAATAAATATTGAACATTCATTTTAGTAAAAATTTAATTAACCGACAATTTCTCCAAAGAGAAGAAAGATAAATAAACCATTATTTGATGATGGCTTCGCATTAATAATCAACAATGAGAATTTCCCGAACATGAGTTGTATTACAAAAATTAAAATGAAAGAAACGCTAAAAAATATTTTTTAATACCATAAATGATATAAAATATCGCAATAAATATGTAGTATATTTTCTAATTAAAAAAAATCCATTCAAATAAACATAAGTCAACCTTAAACTTTTATGGAGTCTAATCACACTCATTAATAATTTCCATTATTTACGTAAAGTTTATTTGGCCATTTTAACATTTCTAAAAAGTGTCAATTTAAATTTGGGATTATTCGATTTTAATTCTTAATATTTAAGATTTGAAAAATTCTTGGTTGACTTAATTTATACATTTTTCATTTCATTCTGATTCAATCAAGAGTTGTTCCAAACATTACTGGGAATTCAATTTTGTTTGGATTATAATTTTGCAAAGAATATAAACTATAAGAATGTTTTAAAAATTAATGGCTAAATCAGAAAAAGTGTTGAAAATAATAAATCATTGATTTTCTCTTTGATGAAAATATCTTCAAAAATTAATTAGCGTAAATAAAACAAATGCAAATGCATATAAAACATTTAATATCGAATAGAAAAAAAAAAAAATTTAAAAAAAATTGAATTTTTAAATATGTTCTAGTGTAAAGAAAACTTGCTTAAAATATAATAATTTATTTAAATTCTATAAGATATGAAATTTTGTAAATCTTAGAATAAATGAAAAAAAATATGGAAATTAATTGGTTTAAATGAAACAAAAATTTAATATTTTTGTCATTAAAAAAAATTCATGCCTTCAATGCATGAATAATCTTATTACAATTAAAACTTAAATAATTATTAATTATATTTTTTTTTATAACCCAATAGAGAATAATGGGTAAATCAATATTATACGATGCAAGAATAAAATTATACAAAAAGCAAAAAATACTAAAACAAATGTACAAAAGAAAAATAATTTTTAAAAACATTTTAAACTTATTTCAACTTGTCTAGTATAATAAAATCATAGTATAATTTAAATATTTCTAATTTAAAAGTTAATTTGAGACAAATAGAACTTTCAAAAATTTTTTATCTGTATCCTGCTTAAATTATAAAAAACCAATAAAAACGTTATTGACTACTTCCCATTCATTATGCTTTTCAACAACGAAGACATGATTTTGGCATGATATTAAAAACGATTGTTTTTAAACTTAAATAAAACAAATATTTTATTTATAAAAAATATTAATATACGAGAAAGATAATTGATGCTGGAACCTAAATTGGTAAAGTAATATAAGTGAGAAATAAATATTTGTCAAGAGAGACTTAAATTGTTGCGTGATGAATTAACTAAAATAACATACATTAAAACATGTAACAAAGAACAAATTAAGCAATAATAAATGTATTTTTTATGTACCAGGAGTACATATGCTTTAATACTCACTTATAATTAATATTATTTTAATTTAACCAATAATTTTATATTAATTACAAGAAGAAAAATTTATTGAAAATTACTTAATGGAGTTTCCATTGAATGAAACAAAAAAAAAATTACAAATAAATTTATGCATTTAAAAGAGTTCACGATTGGACGAAGAGATTAACTTAATGTTCATGAGATAATAATGATAGCTTTATTTCAATTCGATTTTCGTATTTCGCATTTTCACATATTTCGCTTTTTTTCATTTTGCATTTTTCAGTTTCGCAAATTTCGCTTTTCGCTTTTTATTTTTCAATTTTGCCCATCCCTGTTCCCAACCTACGCATTGGACAAAGCGTCGAAAATTGCCCATTGTCTGCTATGAATAAATTAATTGATGGATGTTACCGGTGAATAAAATGCCTTTTCAATAACCTTTTTAAAGCTTTTAATTTTAATTAATCAATAATTCAGTTTAAATTTATTTGAAATTGTTTTTTTCACGTATTTTTAAAAGATTATGTTAGTTTTTACTTACGTGATTTTGTATTGGTATTTTTGAAAAAGCCTTTTTTAAATTGCCGGATTAAAGTTTTTTAAGTTCTGTCACTTTAAAAATAAATTTCTGGAAATTCTATTCTTATGGTTCGTGACAAGATCAGAATAATTCTTGAAGGAAGCGTACTATGCAAAAGTATCATTAGTCTCATAATTTTGGTCTAATTATTACGTTTTGATAATTATCAACAACAATCACTTTATTTCATTAATTTATTTAAAAGGAAACTTAGTTAGAAATACATTTTTATGTTTGCATTTTTCCCATGTTATACATATAAATCATAATAAAAGTTTTTATATTAATTGCATGCATGAAAAGAGATGCGTTTATCTTTTCCCACCTAACAATGCCTTGACTAATTGTTAAGTATTAATTTATGTTGATTTACTATTTATTATTTAATTATTAATTAATTTGTTTTTGCGTATTTTTGCAGTATTTTAATTTAATAAAATTCAAGGTTGATCTTTTTTCTATAAATAATTACTGTTTTATAAAATTTATTTTAATTCTCACTGGCGGTGTCATTATGTCAAATCGGTTTTTATCTGAGATTCATCAGAATAGAATGGTTGTTTAATTGGGCGTTATGGCAGAGTTTCGATATCTGAATATTTTAATCATTTTGTGGTCTTTTAGAGGGTCAAAGAGGATTTTTTTGAAAAATGAGGATTTGCGTATTTTTGTGGTCTTTTGAGAAATTTGAGGAATTTTGTGGTCTTTTGATAAAAAAGTGACAAAAACGCATAGTTTTTTGAAAAATTAGGTATATATGGCAAAATGTTCGAACTTTTTCTTCAAATCTTTAAACATTTTTTCGAAAAATCCTCATTTTGTAATAAATTTTTAATTAATTTCCTGTTAACAAATCGCACTCAAAATCCCAAATTTTTCCAGCAGCGCCTATCGGCACTGCCGGATTCCCTCCTCCCAATGTTCCCCAAAAGTTTTTTGGAAAAACCGCGCAACAAACAAAGCAACTAAAAGCACAAAATTAAGAGATTGTCAACTTATTAAATCAATAAAAATCGAATTTTTTTTTAGGTTTTAAATGAGATATGTTATAAAAAATTACAATTATGCGATTTTGGGCAAATTTTTTAAGAAAAAATAGGAATTATTAGGGTCCGGCGACGCTGATAGGCGCCGTGATTGTTTCAAACGAAAAATATGACAGTTAATTGATTTTTTTTTTTGTATTTTTTTTTGCTTTTAAAAAATGAGGATTTTTCATGCCAAATGCGGATAAATGACAAGAAATTTGTGAATTTGATTGTTTCAAACCAAAATATGAAAGTTAACTGAGTTGTTCGCAATTTTATAATGTTTTAAAAATGAGGATTTTTCATTCAAAATGAGGATTTTTTTGAGGTATTTTAGTGGCAAATGAGGATTTTTTATGGCTGAAATGAGGATTTCAAAGTTTGAGATCGAAACCCTGCGTTATGGCGTTTCAATCAGAGGTGTTTGCAATATTTATATATTTTTTTCTTGGACCATTTTTAAATTTTTGACTAACCTAATTATAATAAAATAATAAAGCAATGTCTTTATTTCTAGTTTCTATTTTTTTGTGAATATTGTTTTTAAAAAAGTGTATAAATTTAAATGGTTATTTAAACTTCGATTGGTTATTCAAGTGGAGGAATTATGTTTTTTTAATATTATTAATTACCTATTAATCGTATTGTTTTATTGTATTTATTAGTGTTTAAAATTTTGTTTTTGTACTAATTTCTTTATCTTACTTGAATTTAAGTATAAATATTTTAAACTTTATCAAGACCAAATCAAAAATGCAATAAAAACTAAAATACACCCTCTAAGAAATGGCCCAAAAAAATTCAGAATTACACCCCCTAAGAATTGAAAAATTTTTTCAAAAATTGATAACAAAATTTATATATTTTTATCTAAATAAAAATTTTGGTCTAAAAATGTATCCTTATTCGAAAAAAAGTATATACAATTGAAGTTTTTATGGGTTTGCTACCTAAAAGCGTTAATAAGAAATTTTATTTGCCTATTTTAGTGCCTATTTGAGATTTTTGGGCCTATTTAATGCCTATTTTACGATTTTTTTCTGCCTTTTTAGGTGCCTATTTCGCGATTTTTTGTGCCAAAAAAGGAAGCCCTAAGATAATCCAAATTTTCATCATTTATTTATTGATTTTTAATTTTTACAAGGCTAATGAAATACAAAACAAAATATCAAAGAAAATTTTTATTTATTATATATATTTTTAATATTATTTATAGCTAAATACCAATAATATTTTTCTTTTATTATTTTTGAATAACAAAGTGGTGCCTTTCACGGCATCGGAAACAATTGGGAAGATACATAAATGTATTTAGATAGAATAAAGAGATATATCTGGATGAAAAAATTCATATTGATCAAATGTTAAATGCTCTAAAAAATTTCTAAATATAACGCTTAAGCATAAAAACATAATTATAAAATCCTATAAGCTGCTTTTTTAAAAATAAAATAAAAAAGCAGGCAAAATTGACTGTTATAAGTAAAAGCAATAAAACACAATTTTACATTAAATTAATTAATCGAAAAAAATCTTTCATGAAACATACAAATTAAAAATAAATAATTTTAGGATTTTAAAATTTCTTAACCCATTGTACATGTTTATTATTATCATTATAAATCAGAGGCTGTTGTAAGTTCCTGCATTGGGAATTAATTGATAAAACAGAAAGAAAATTGTTATTAAGAAATAATTCATCATTTATTGAACAAAATTGAATGTTTAAACCTTTAATCATAATAATACGGTTAACTAGCGGGTGTGTGCTTACGTGTTTCTGGGGTGCTTAAAGCGCTTCGCGCTTCTTGAGCTTCGCTACCTAGGCTTGTGTTAGGGTTTTTGCGTCAGCCGACATGCACTTGGTTTCACTCAGTAATGAGCTGACACATTGCGTATTTCAGTGCAATGGAAACCGGAAGTGCCCTAACTCGCACGTCATCCCTCCTCCCTCCCTTAGTCCAGGTGGCAGTACTTTATATCCATATTTAAGTGCAGGTGAGAATGGGGCGGCATCGGAACAGTACCGCACACACTGGACTATAGCTCGTTTGATTTATGCAATAGATATCCAAGGCTTTGTGTAATGAAGTTGGCATGCCAAGCTGGCTTGGATTGCTCTTATTGCAATTTGAGCATGTTTTTGGCCACAATGTTCAGCACTTTCGCTTGACCTTGGGCATCGATCTCCCTTTTTGGAGCATGCACACGGACATTGTTTCCGTCTGTTGCCCTTGAAAAGGCAGTATATAATTGACCATGGGTAAATACTTCCCTTTCCAGGTCAATGCCGACAGTGCGGATTGTTTGGCCCTGACCTTTTTGAATGGTCATAGCGAATGCAGGCTTAATTGGGAACTGCAAACGCTCGTATTTCAGCCCACCAGGCGTTTTGTCCTCGAAAACATTGCGAGATCTTTCAAGGAAAAACCTCACTTGGCCACCAATAGCATTGCTATTGATTACACGACCGACAAGGCGATCATCGCCAAGTTCTTCGAGGACAATGCGTGTGCCATTGATCAGCCCTTCCCTATCACTTTTGTTGATAAGGAGGACAACAACGCTTCCGACCTTTAGTCGCAGACAGTGGGGAGGCATCCCAGAGTCTGTGCGTCTGTTCAATGCTGCCACTTCGGACTCGATCTCATCGATGTCCAATGGGCGATCGTCAAGAGGTTTGTCCGTGGACAAATATTCCCGCACTTGACCTGGCACATTCGCCATCATCATTTCGTTGACTTCGTCGCACGTATCAATGTGCGGGGCGAGTATCAAACGGTTGAGCAGCTCCTTGTCATTGCCAAGGAGTTGTTGAAAGTTTGGATAAACAAAGTTTATCAGCTCTTCCCTGCTCTTTACGATGTACTGCGGAGGAATCCAGAAGTGTTCTCCGGTCTCTCCGAGCCCAATTTGGCGGCACATTTGCAAGTACGCTTGCTGGCCTTGGCCTAATCTCTGGTTGATGGTCAATTTCATTGTGGTGAATTGACGAAACAACGGAGAAGTTTGAAAGCAGGCCGTAACTTGTGCGGTTATGCCTTCATGGGGCACGACCGGCAGTGACTGTTTGAAGTCACCGCTGAAAATGACCGTTCTTGAAATACACACAAAACAAATAATTGATATACACTTTTCTATATTCAATAATGCGAGATGCGTTATTCTTTTCCCATTTAACAATGCCTTGACTAATTGTTAAGTATTGATTTTTGTTTTATTTACATATCTTTTATTATTTAATTATTAATTACTTATTTTTTTGCGCATTTTTGTAGTATTTTAAATTAATAAAAATCTAGGTTCATCTTTTTTCTACAAATTATTGTTTTTATAAAATTTATTTTAATTCTCACGGTGATGTCAATATGTCAAATCGGTTTTTACCTGAGATTCCTCAGAATAGTCTAGACTTCCTTTTTTATAATAAGGTATTTCAGTTTTCAAAAATTATTTTTGTAAATTATGTAATGAATTTTTTGGGTCTTCAATTATTTTAATCGTACTTTTTTCAAATAAATGTATACATATATTATATTAAAAAGATTACAAAACTATTTAATTATTAGGCATTTATTTATTTAGCAAAGGAAAAAGTGCATAAATTAAAATGGTTGTTTATTATTAAAGTGGAGGCAATTATGTTTTTAATATTATTATTTACCTATATAATCGTATTACTGAATTATATTTATCATATTTGTTATTTGTGTTTAAAATTTGTTTTTGTCCCTCGATTTTGGGATGTCGTTCTCTTAATTTGCATCACGAATCGTCTCCCATCATTGACCGCAGTGATTCAAAAATAAAGCAATTTCTATTTCTAGTTTCTATTTTTATGTGAATATTGTTTTTAATTGCAAATGAATGCAAAACCATAAGCAATTATTAAAATAAAGCAAGAAGGATGTATGGATTAGACTATTATTATTATATTTAGCAAATGAAAAGTGCATAAATTTAAATGGTTGTTTAACTTCGATTAGTTATTAAAGTGGAGGCAATTATGTTTTTTTAAATATTATTAATTAACTATATAATCGTATTGTTGTATTGTATTTATTTGTGTTCAAAATTTGTTTTTGTACTAATTTCTTTATCTTACTTGACTTTAGTGTAAATATTTTAAACTTTATCAAGGCCAAATATTTTTTAATTAAAAATTTTTGTTCTCAAATATTTCACTTGTATATTTTTGAATAAATTAAAATAAATATTTTTGTTGTATATAATCATGGTTACGAGAATTTCGTAGGAATTGATGCTGTGGGCTAGAATTATGAAGAAATAAAGGCAGTTGTTTAACATTAAAATAATATAACTTATTGTTAGTCTTAATTTAAACTTCAATTGCAAAGTAATTATATTAATTATTTTAAATTTGTTTTTTTATATCTTTTGCCATAATAATTTATTTTCAAATGTTGGCTTAATTATTAACAGCGAAGAATATCGGTATTCCAAATTTTTATAATTTATTTTATGATTTTTTAATTTTTACAATGCTAATGAGATATAAAACGAAATATCAAAGAAAACTTTTATTTATTATATACATTTTAATATTATTTATAGCTAAATATTAATAATAATTTTCTTCATTATTTTTTTGAATAACAAAGTGGTGCCTTTCCCCGCATCGGAAACATGGGCCTTCAGACACTACGGGAAAGGTGCACCGAATTGGCTCAGGCGGGCGTGAGGAGGTATATGGATTTTTTGGAGTGCCAGACTATGAGGGAACGAAACGGGCCAGTTGCGTCTGGCCAGTTGCGTCTGAGCCAAGTTTAGACCACGGTTTGTTCGAACATGAACAAAGTTATTGTATAAAAACCAGGTATTGTCAATTGATTGGACTCATAAAAGTGAATTGGACTCATAAGACTCGATTGGACTCATAAAGTGCACTAGAGCTTAAAATCCGTTATACGATTAAATAATAAAACAAATAACTATTTAGACATTATTGAATAAACTGAATAATAAAATTCTTTAAAATAATTTATGTCATGATTTGTCACCCTGTATAAAAAATAAAATTCCCAAGATGAATTTTTATTATCATTATCATTTTTAGCCACAATGCAATACTTTTTATAGTTTTATTCAAAAAAAAAATTTTAATTTCTCAAAATCATCAATTTTACATTATGAAATAAATCTAATGAGAATTAAACGCTGAAAGACAAATTTACAAATACTAATAATCAATCAACAGGCTTTTATAAACACTTTTTCTGAAGCAATAATTTAAATTTATTTGATTTTTGAAACCCTTTCAATAATCTATTAAAAATTAATTGTATTTGAGCAACAATAAATTTTTATGTACTGTTAAGAAAAGTTTCTTTAAAATTCTAATTTTCTCAGATAATAAATTTAATCAAATAATAAGGGATTCGTTTACTGGAACAAAAAAGCATGAAGAAAGAAGATGAATCATAAATTTAGTTAAAACAAATAATAAAAGTGTTCATGTGAATTAGAAGAAATTATAAAAATTATTTAATTCTTGGAAAATGCAACAAGGAAATTTATTCAATTTAATTAATTTCATAAGTTCTACAATAATACGCAAAAATGAAAGTAATAAAATAAAAAGATAAATCAATAAAGAAAATTAAATTCAGTCAAGGCTATAATGATAAAAAATGAAAATAACTGAGCAATTATTTATGGAGTAATAAAAAAATTAAAAAATAATCAACCTTCAGAAAAAAAAAATTTGATTTGTTATTCATTTATAACACTTTTAGAAATGTACAAAAATATGCAAAAAAATTAAAGTAATTTAAATAAAATTACTTTAATTTTGGTATTTTATTGTCATATAATAATAAAAAAACAGCATTTAATCAATAACATAATAATTAGTCAAAGCGTTAGAGATTGGATCATTTCGTCATTTATTTTGAAATATTAAAAATTAATTAAAATGAATATCAAAAATAATTGATTTTCTGAAAATAAGTAATTCGATTTATTTAACGTATTTATTTTAAATCTAAGATTTGTTATATTTATTCCAGAACTTAAAATAAAATAAGTCTGGACTATTCAAAGATTCTCAGGGAAGAACCGGTTCGACATTTTTGCTCCACCCATGATAATTAGAATTAAAATAATTAACATAAAATTTGTATATAGAGAATAAAATATTAAGATAAAATAATCGAAAAATAATAGTAATTAAAAAACAATTAGCATAAAATAATCGTAATTAGATTAATTAATAAAGTAATTAGCAAAATAATGGTAATAGAAGTGACTATAAATAATTAAAAAAAACTTTTATTAAATTAATGTAATTAATAAAAAAAATTGCAAACTGCATAACTGATTTGCATTTTTCAAGCGCGATTTCAAGCCATTTTTTTGTTTTTAAAAATCCTTTTTATAAGAATAAAGTAATTAATAAAACGATTTTGTATTGTATAGAAAATAAATAGAAAAATTGTTATACCGAATTTCTTTGCCACACTTCCAAAAAAAAACTGATTATTTTGCCAGAAAAATGATTAATTTTGCGAAGATTTATCTACAAATTATCGAACTTCATACCTTGGGTCGAGTTCGTGGGTAAATCATACATCTATAAACTCAATATTATAACCACTCACTAATTCTCTCTCACCCTCAGCAAGATCGAAAGGGGAGCGATTAGACTCAGCTAATACAAAAATTAATATAATAAAAAAAAAAAATAAAAAAAAAAAATAAAAATTTTTTAATGATAAATTATAAACTTTTTGAAAGAGATAATCTGGAATAAATTATCTTAATCAATTAATAAGTGTGCCATTAAGAAAGTTATCGCGTAAACTCAATTAAATCAAACAATTTTCAATTTCACGCAAAGATAAAGCCAAGAAAATAAGCTGAATTTTTTTGAAGAATTATGTTAAGAAGTTCTGTAATAAAATCATAATTATAATAAAATACGAAAAAAAATTATTGAGAAGTATTAGATTTTATAGGCTATTTATTTCCTTCCTTTTGTTGTATTTTAACTATTTCTATTGTCATCGCATCATTTTTAGACATTTAGAAAAGGCGATGTTTTTAGCAATTAATTTTTAAGAATCTATAAGACTATTTGGTAAATTGTATGTTGCAGTAGATAATGAGTTTTTTGGTAGTTCAATTTATGTATAAAGATTTCATTTTAAATGTTATTGTTTAAAGATTGGAACCATCATTATTTAAAAAAAAATACTTTTTGCTGTAGTTTTTTTTTTTAATTCTATTATTTGTTTTTAATAAATAAATATATTGTATGATTTTAATTTCGTACTAATTTATATTATTTTCCGACATAATAATTATTAGTTCTTTTTCACTTTTTGTAATCTGATGCTTAATTATTTCTGAACTGAATTGTGAGGAATTCGGCTCTTTTATCTATTCTCTGTTTGCTTGCGGTTGCTGGTTTGCCAAGCTGGAATGCCGATTGCTTTTTCCAATTTAAATTTTTCATTGGGTGATTTAACCTTTTTTTCATCTTTATTTCACAAGTTCTCAATATTAATTTATTTCAATTTAAATTCAATAATAATAATTTTACATGATTATTAAAATTAATTTGTTAAAGTATGAAATTTATGCATTAATATATCATCAATAATTAATTTTTAGCTGGTATTTTTAAAATAAAATGCTTAAGTTCTTGTTAAAGATATATTTTCTACTTTATTCAGTGTTTTTTCTTAAAGGTTGGTTATTTGAAAATATTAATTTAATTTATATAAATTTAGAAATAAAATAATTCCTGACGGTTTCCAAGGCGTGCTGTTGCTGCAAACGTTTGTGGTATTTCTTCATTATTTGCAAAATTTTCTTCTTAATTAATTTGTATTAAAGAACACTTCATTATTTATTTCTATAGTTTAAAAAAAAATATCTTATTTTTCCACATTTTGATGTTTTTTAATAACATTCTTTTTTAAATTAAATAAGTTTTCACTGTACAGTATTTCCTCGAAGATACAAATTTTCTTCAATGTAAAATTAATTTTATGGTAATTTCATTAATTTTTTATTATAATTTCATTTGGCAAGTGACTGTTGTGTCCGTGCTGGTGCATTTCGTAAAAACTGCCACCCATGCGCGTTTCGTAAAACTGCCAAATGGGTATTTTTAAAAACTGCCACCCATGCGCGTTTCGTAAAACCGCCAGCGCGTTTCGTAAAACTGCCACAAAATTTAAAAATGAGAATTAAATTATATAAATTTACAAAAATATTGTTTGCGTCAATGCGTGCCAGCCATACAAGAATTTGTTTGCCAACATAAAAAAGCTTAGACTTATTTGCCAACATTATAAAAATGAATAGAAAGAAAAAATAATAACTATTCATAAAAATTTTCTTACTATCTTCATATCAATTTATTAATGAAGACAATATATTTTTTTAAAATTATCATATTATTTATCTGCTTAAAAGTCAGCGGAATTGGTTTGGAAGAATTTATAGCAAACGAACAAGCTAAAAATTTGGTGGATCAATATCTTAAAAAAGAAATCAAAACTCGAGGAGAATTATTGGAAAAACTAGATGAAATAGGAATTGAAATAAGCTTGAGGACGCTAGATCGACACATTTCAAAAATTAAAAATAAGCGAAAATCAGGTGGAACCCAGGAGGATATGGAAAAAGCTGAAGTTTCACAATGTTTCTCCAAATTTGACAATAAATTTCTTTTTATCATTGGCCATGGCTCTGAATATAGAAAATATCATAAAACAAATGAAAATGCAGGCAGCATTTACATTTACTGTATAAAATGTGAAAATTATAAGAAATCCATCTCTGATAAGTTTGTTAAAATTTAATTAGTTAATTTATTAATCAAATTAAGTATTGTCGCAAGCGCGATAATTCGAGAAGGACAATTGGACAGAACCCACAAAATCATTCATCATCCCCAATGTAAAGGCGTTCCACTTGAACAACTTACCGCTGAACAAATTGACAGGAGCCAAAGAAGAGATTTAGCTCAGTGTGCAGCTGATCCAAAATCAATTTGGCGTGAAGTAATAAGTAATAACTGACCTAATAAACAAGTATTCCCTTTTAGGGATCAGATCGGGCTAGAGAACATGATATAGCCGAGGATATTGAAATTGAAGATCATACAGGAATTTCTTTCAATTACCCAAACTGGCAAACTGTAAGAAGCGCATACAACCGAAGAAGAAGAAACCAATTAGGTGATTCATCTGACCCATTTACCGTTCCAGAACGATTGCAGCTCACTAGACGTGGAGCAATTAAATTAATCTTACGAAAACAATTATCTCCAGAAGACATGTAAGGTGGCTGGGTGTTTTTAAACTAAAACTGTTTAAAAGGTGGCTACAATACCGAGATCGAGAGTTAGGTATAATGCTTTTTATGACAAACACTCAGAAAAAAGCAGCCAGAAATTGCAAAGTGTTAGTTTGTGACGGCACGTTCGAATTGTCACCTTTGAATTTCCAACAAATATGGACAATTCACGGATTGGTTTGCTTTAAAAAAAATAATGTTTATAAAGAAAGATTAAGCTTGAGACAGAAAAAGGAGCCGAATGGACGCCTTTGATAATGTGTTTAATGAAAAGACGGTTGTAATAAAAATGTTTATATTATATTTAAAATAATATTCAGAACTCAAGCATCGTATGAAGCTATTCTTTCACAACTCGAGATAAAATTTATGAAGAGCTTGATAACAAAATCTTAACGACGTTGAGAGAATATGAGGTTTAAAAATTTAATTAAATATATATTATATAAGCTAATACTTTAGGAAATGGTAGATAATGAAGAAATGTCAGAGAACGAATTTACAGAGACAACTCAAACATATTTAAATAGATTGTCCTATCTATTATTACAAATGGATGATAAAGGAATTTCAACACGCAAAGACCAGAAAATTAGAGAGGTACAACTGCTATTTTTTATATGCCAAACTAGTAATTTAGAGAAAAAGAAAATTAAAATTATTAGAATCAGCTGAAAAAACAAAAACGAGAGGTCAAGCGTTCGCTTCTATAATAAAAGGGCGAAAAAATCAAAAAACAGAAGAAATTGGATCCAAAATACAAAATTATGATAGTGATAGTCATGAAACTGATGATGGTATAAGTTTAGGGATTGGGATTTTATATAAGAAATAACATTGAAACAGATAAAACAAAGACGAGAGGACAAATTCTTTCTGATAAATTAAATCTTATCTCACACAAACGAAAAAATAATTCTGAAGAGTCATTGCCAAATCAAAACAATCAGAGAAACTTTTCCATCAAAGAAAAACAAGAGGGTTTTTATTGAATTCATAATTAAAATATTAATATAATCAATCGATATAAAGATTAAATTTTATATAATATAGTTGAACATATTAAAACAATGGCGCGTACTACAATGAACTTTTTATTTAATCCGCTTAATGAAGACCAACGTGAAGAAATGTGTGAAACTTGGCTTTACACAATCAGTACTTTTTTTAAAATAACAAAAGCAATTAATAAATAATTAAAATATTATAGGCTCAGAAAATATAAATTATACAAATGAATTTGAATTTACTTCTGATGAATATGGACCTGGAGAAGTAAAAGAAATAATTGGTGATGGAAACTGTGGGTGGCGTAGTATCTCGTTCGCTTTAACCGGAAGTGAATGGAATCACACAGAAATTCGGAGAGATGCTATTGAATTTTTGGAAGAAGCTATTTATCAGAACACACATTTAAACAATACTGAAAATGAGTGGTGGTGTAAGTATTAACATATTTATTAATTTATTAAACTGAACTTTATTTAAGTACTTTTTGATACTATAGAAAATATTCGAGAGCATATCGAAAAAGCTATTGCACCTGCTACTGGTGCTCATGAAATAGAAAAATGGATAAGCAATTTGGATTTAGCATCAGTCAGCAAATTATTTCGGATAAATGTTATTGTGTGCGAACTTGTTAAGAACGATATTTATCGTTGGCAAGTGTATTCTCCCGATTTAGAAACATCGGTTAGATTATTAATATATATATATATCTTTTTAATTAGAACAATTTAAGCTTTCTAACATAATTCAAAAGAAATCTTCACCTTCAATATTTCTATATTTTCATGACCAACATTATGAAGTGATCATACAACCACAAAAGATAAATTAATTATTTCGTGTTATTTATGTGATAAACAAATAATTTATATAATAAAATTTTTTCCCCTTTGTAAATTGCTAAAAAATATTGTGGCACGTATTGTGGAACATCATATTTTGATTCTTGTATAATAGCACCTGTAATATGGTTTTGCAATTTTCAAAAAGGTAAAAAATAAAAAATTAATTGGCTTAATTTTATTCAATAAAGTTGACCGTTGTTGCTATAACCATGATGTGTGCTACATAAATAAAAAACAAAAACGTTATGATTGTGACAAGTACTTTTGTAATTGTCTGTATGAAACTGTTGATTGTTTTTTAACAAAAGTTTGTCATCATTTTCTATTTTTCTGATTTTTTTATTTTAGAATTTGTTGTGTTGGTCAGTGCATATTTTTGGCGAGAATTTTAAAGAACATTGAAAAGATGCCGGATATATATTAATAAAATCATAAAATAAATTTTTTTTATAAATAAATTGCAATTTTAAATTTTGTGGCAGTTTTACGAAACGCGCTGGCGGTTTTACAAAACGCGCTGGCGGTTTTACGAAACGCGCATGGGTGGCAGTTTTAAAAAAATACCCATTTGGCAGTTTTACGAAACGCGCTGGCAGTTTTACGAAACTTAATCGGGTATTTTTTGTGTTGAAAATTAGCACATTACTTATAAGCATTCATTTAATTAATTTAATTACTCTCTTATTGATGTTCATTTAACAAGTTATATTTTAATAGGAGTATTTAAATGTTTTCACATCGTTTTATTCTTAATAAAGATTATAAACAATTTATCGAATTGCTATATTAGAATATGATTTTGTTTATATTAAATATTTTTTCATGTATTGAAAAGAGTTTTTATCTAATACAAATTCAAAACAGGTTAATTTTTCATAATATTCATTGAATGTTTAATAAAGTTATTTTATAAAAGTAAAAAAAAAGTGAATTGCTTATAAATTAAATTTTTTCATTTTAAATTTATAAATTGGAAATTTAAGAATAATTTGATTGTCAACCTTTTTAATTTTTTACATATTAAAATTTTTTATTTTTTGCTCTTCTTAAATTTTATATTTATTGATTAATTTTATTTTAATCTATTTATTTGGTATTTATTTATTTAGAGTATATTTATTCAATTATGTATATACAAAGCATTAGAATACTTAGCAAAAAATTAAAATAGATTTTAATATTTAAATGTTTTAAGGTACAAAAATCTAAAATTATCTTCTGGTTTTATCAATTAAATATATGTGATAAATTAAATAACTTTTTTGTTTTTAATAATATTCCATAATATTTTGGAAAAGATTGATAATTTGTGGAAATTTAATAAATAACTAAAGTCGACGATAGAAAGTATTATTTTACGATTTCGATTATTGATGTGTTTTATTTATTTTAAAAATAGATAAAATTCAAAATATTTAAAGTCATAAATTAAAAACAAAATTTTTCATAAAATATTAAAATTAAAAACATTAGTTATAAAAAATGGATTCTATAATAAGAAATCAAAAAAAAAAACATTACGGTAAATAAATTATATTCAAACTTAAAAATAAAAAACTAAAATATTTATCGTTAATCAATAAAATAAAATAATTTTAAAAAATCTATGAGCTTTATTTATTAAAAAAACATATATCAATAATTTCAAAATTTCAATATTGCAAGAAATATTTTTTGTAAAGTTATATTATAAACAAAGCATAAATAAAAGATAATAATAAATAATAAAAAATGTTAATAAAAAATATTTCCCCTTATTGTTAATAACTATAATAATATATATTTGAAAAAGGAAATTTATAATAAGTAAAAATTAGCATAAAAATACATATATAATAGTAAAAATTAAATATTAATTAATATTTTTTAATTCGAAAAGTTATTCGTTTTTTAGATTTAATAAAAAATAGTGTCGGATTTAATTATATACCAAAAATTGATGTTTTTAATATGAAGAAAATTAATCATAATCCGAAAGTTATTTATATGTAATTTAATAATTAATAAATTATGCGTCAAATTAAAAAATAAAAAGCAACAACAAAAGAAAAATCAGTATAATTTTGATTTTTTTAAATTTAATTCATAGCCAATAATGAAATATTATATTTGGTTTTAAATGAGGCTTCTTAAAGCTATGAGAGTTGGCTAATTTTTGTACATCCACTTTTGGGTTTTTACATGATCTTTTATATATTAATTTTTTAAACCTAAATTTGTCATATTCAATTACATAATGTTCTATAATTATTCTAAATATTTCATAAATTTGATTTTTATTAAATTTTATTGCTAAAAAAAATTTAATTTTTCAAATGTTAAGTTAATATATATATCTTTTTAGAATATACTACGGAAAATTATATATTTTATTTTTTTAACAAATCTCTCTAAAATTTGAGTTTTAATTAAGTTTGCCTTTAACTAAATTCAAATAGTATATATTTATGATTTAATGTTATTCATAAAATTTAGTTATTATTGACCTTTTTAACATTATATGTTAATAAATTTATATAATTATATAAGCTTTTACATTAAATTTGTTAGGTCAAATAAAAATTTGTTTTATTAAAAAATATTTAGTAATTTTTTGTCTTTTTTATATTTTTTATCACAAAACAATTAAATATTTTTGAATATTTATTTAAATTAATTTTAACTATTGTTCTTATATTTTTTTAACTTTCTTAATTGAAATCCTTGATGATTATCGAGTGTGCCGTTTCATGTTAGGCGGTTACTTTTTATTTTGAAGTTTTTAGGTTTTTGTAAATTTAACTATACCTAATTGCTGATTCAACATTTTATAAATGCATTTGACTTTAAAAGTGTTTCTTGGGCTTGATTCTTTTCCATAATTTTAGAAAGTAACTGCTACTTTTTCTTTTATTCTAATTTAGATATACATTGATATTATAATTATTTTTATTAGATAGTTTTTCATGCTAATAAATTTTATTAAGTAAATATTTCTTAATGATTATGCTATAAAATATAATTCAATTTAATTTTGATTTTTAAAAACATTATACTCGCTCTAATTGCTTCCAATAATTGCGCGAAAAATGATTCTTATATGCATATTTCCAAAGTTTATTAAATGGCTTTTGCTGTATTTCCTTTTATTTATGTATTTATTAAATGTAATGTAATTTTATATTAAATTCATTGTCTCTTAAATCAATTTATTTCATTTTGTTGCTTTTGTTTAAAAATGATTAAAGATTTAATAAAAAATTTTCATTTTATGTAATAAAATGATTTTTGACAGCTATATCGCATTTATTTAATTAGATAATAACTAAAAAAAATTTTTGTTGAAAGTGAATATTTTATTTGATTATCTTAAAAATATAACTAATCAGTTCTTTTTAACAATAGCAACAGACGAATTGGGAAAAAGCAATTATACATTGATTGTGATAAAAACATAGATTAATAATTTTTATGCTAATAAGTATATAACAAAAATTATAAATCTTTCGACAAAACTGGTAACTTTTTCGAAAATATTTTGATTCATTTTGAGAAAATATTACTGTTAGAATAATTTTAAAAAACCCAAATAAACGGATTAAAACTAAAATATTTTGAATTGTTATAAAATAATTAACGTTAAACAATAGTTAAATAATACTAAAATTAAGATATTTTATGAATTTACCTTTATTTGCTATATTATTATCTCTAAACCAAAGATTTCATTAAATAATGTAAATTTGTATTGGTTTTATTTAACACATCTTGTCATCTCATTCTCATTCATAAAAACGTTTCATCTTTCAATTTTGTATTTTTAAATATTTGTTGTTAGTTTCTAATTAAATATCTATGATATAACTCAGTCTTTCTTTAGCGGATATTGTTACTATCGTTCGTTTTTAATTACATAAGATAATATATAAATTTTTATTATTGTATTTCTTTAACTAAAAAAATTTACAAAAATAATTATTAACTATTATTTAAGATATATTTTTATATTATTAATACTTTTCTTTGAGTTTTTAAGAATTTAAATATCGGTATTAATTTTATCATTCATTCCTTTAATCATGAAAAATTGAATTTTTTGTATAATTTTAATAATTTATTAAGCTTGCTATTCGTTTTGGAATTGTTTTCAGTGAACTTTTATTTTATAATTTTATTTGAATGCATTAATTGTTTATTATAATCCGTTAGATGTATTTTTTTGTAGGTAAGTTATACTGTTCTGAAACTCGCAGCTTGCTTAATTTCCCAGAGGTTAAGTTGTTAATCTTAATATTTATTCCAACAAATATATTATTTTAAATTTATATTTAAATATTTTCCAATTTTAAAGATTTTATGGAATATTTATATATTTAATGATGTTTTTTCTGCTGTGTCCTGAAATTCTTTTCTAATTATAAAATGGTAGGCTCGGTTGTTAGATCTATAATTAGTTTTATTTTTATAAAATATATGTTTATTAAAAAAACTTTTGATTAAATTTTGCTTTTTATTATAAGTTTCGTCAATAAATTATAGTCTTAACATAATTTGTATTCTTTTAATTTTATTTTTTACGAATAAGTTTTTTCTCAGCTATATTTGAATTTTTTTTTAATTAACTTAAATATTTTCAACCTCATCTTTTTAATGATCACATATTTCTTATTTGATAAATGCATTTACCCAATTTTTTAATAGGAGAGAAGCTATAAATTAATATTTATAAAGTTAAATTTTTTTATTTTATATTATTAGGTCCAGATGTCATATTTTTATGATAACAATTCCGATAAAATTAAATAAATTTGCCTGTGAGAAATGGCCAGATTGTGGTTGTTGATAGGCGATTAATTAAAAGTTTTTCAATAATTTTAAAATTTACTTAAATTATTAATTTGTTTTTGTGAATAGACATGCGGATATTTTGAAAATAAAAGACATTCGGATTTCCGTTCATTAATAATTTATCAAATGTTTAAATTTCTATTTTAACTTTTCTTAATATAAAAGAGTTATTATCAATTTAAACTAATTATTTTTACAATTTGAGGATTAAATAATTTAAAAAAATATTTCATTTTATTTCATTTTTGATATTAGTATATAAGTAATATTTTTACAAAGATTTTATCTCACGCTGTGTATTTTTTTTGTTTGCTGCTTTTGATGAAATAAAAGTTTAAAGACCTGTGATATCATTTATCTTAGATCAGATATTTACTTATTTCAACAAAACTCTTTAAATCGATCCAGTGCCAAGATTACCAAATCTGCTTCCTGCTGGTCGCTTGATCAGCGATTCGAGTTTTAATTTTAATAATCCTTAATAATTATGCTGTTAATAATATTTACAAAAAATTAATTTGATTATACAAGTAAAAAAGCCTTCAAATATAGGTTTGAATTAATTTTCTGTTATGTTTTTTATTCATAAAAAATAATTCTTTATTTTTCATGTAATAACAATTTTACTAGTACTTTTTAATTAAGACAAAATTACTATTCTATGTTTTCTTTTTCTTATTAAGTGTAAGCTTAAGAGATTTTAACGTTATATTTCAATAGAAAATATAATAAATTACTTTTGGAAATACAAATCTAGAGTTTTCTTCCGTAATTAAGCAATAATTATTGTAGAAATGATCTTTTATTAATTTTTACTTAATATAATATTAAGCATAAAAAGCTTTTATGTTTCTCCATTATTTTTCTCGTGTTGTCGTGAGATTGCTATTCCAAATGAATTACCATATGTTAGGTTTTTCATTCAAAGTTTTTTATATATTTTTTTCAAAAATTTCATATTTTTCAGTAGGCATCAAAATATTTTAATTTGAATTTTATTTATTTGTTTTTATTTAATGTAAAATCTTCAGATTTTGCCAAATTGGTTATTTATAAAATTTTGAATATTTATTGAAGAACAAAGACAATGAATTTTAATACAAGCCCGATCAAAACTGAACCTAATATAAGTTCTTTTAATGTTTAATCATGTTTAAAAATTTATTTATATTTATGTCTAAATTGTTTTCCATAATAATCTAAATATTTTGCTCATATTGATTATATATATTCTTCATGATTATATATAATTTCAAATTTGCGACCTTTTATTTTTTCTTTTGCTATTAGATTATTTAAATTCGTTTTTCATTTCAATCAAGCCTTTTAAAAATTTTAAGCAGCTTATTTTAAATTTTTCTTATCAAAACAAACTAATTGATTACCAACTCATTGCTTTATGAGTTGGTTAACATTATATAAATCCCGCTTTTCGAATGTTTCTATTTAAATAGAATTAATTTTTTCATTTTACAGATCATGAACTTTTGAACTCTCAGAAGAGAATTAGATTTACTTACTAAAGCTTTCACTTTTTATTTTGTTTTCAATCTTTTTTGTTTAGTTTATCATCTTATTTCTAAATTTTATATAATTAAACTATAAAAAAAAATTTACAGTAAATATAATTATTTTGAGTAATAATAAATTTAATCTTTTAGTTAATTACTTTTAATTATTCAAGCATAAATCAATTTCCGCTTCAATACCCATCAGCTTACGCATGTATTTAAATATTCTTTTTATGTATATTTATCTTAATTTAATATTATTTAAACAAATTTATATAAATATTCGATCGATTATTGTTTAATAAGCTAAATTAAAGATATATTTACGAAAATTCTTTTAAATCATTTTAAATAAAATAAATTTCATAAGTTAAATTTTTCGTAAGATTATTATGTTGAAATTTTTTAAATCATTTATTGTTAAAAATTAAATTTAAAAAATTACCATAACATAATAATTAAAATGGTGAAAATGCCAAGTATTTGTGTTTTTAAATATGAAATTTTGTAAAAAATTCAGGATAAATTAATTTTTTTTATTAGTTGTTTGCATAATTATTTTTGGTTCGAATCATTTATTTAGTTATAATATTTTTGTTAACAATTCAAAAATTAAAACCTTCATAATTTCTGACATATCGTTAAACAATTCACTTTTTAACAGCCTATTTTTTAAATATTTACTATAGAAAAATAATTCGCTTTTTATAAAGTTTTGCTTACTCGTTGCGTTATCGAAGTTCGAATCTTTGTCTAGTTTTGCTCGAAGATTGATGGCTTTTAGAATTTATTATTACTGTACA
Organism: Heterodera schachtii; assembly: GCA_023374025.1. Taxonomy (NCBI): domain Eukaryota; kingdom Metazoa; phylum Nematoda; class Chromadorea; order Rhabditida; family Heteroderidae; genus Heterodera; species Heterodera schachtii. Next base: position 417,525 of record SIJG01000033.1, on the reverse strand, counting down.
AAATATTAATAAACGCTGTCCTTTCTGTTGGTATGTTGTTGCCAACCAAACTCGCATTAATAGCTCCTTGTTATAATAATTTCTTTGTCTTTTTATTTTGCATTTTTTTTTATCATTAATCTTTTTTAACATTTATTCGTATTTGCATATATTATCTTTTCCACAATATGTTAAAATATATTTTTTCTCTATAATTTAAAATATTAAGATAGTTAATTTTTTTTATAAAGGTTTGTGTTAATTTATTTTATATTCTAAAATTTAAGCCAATTAAAAAAAAATTATAACAGTTTAAAAAAGGTAATTCATGATAATATTAAATAATCTACTGTAGATTTTCGGTTCTATTGTTCATATGTATAATCACTTTCTAAGGCATTTAATCCGAGTGTTCATCGGAAGATTTCAAATATAAATATTAAATTATTTGTTTAAATTTATGAATTATTTTATATAAATATCTTGTTCCATTCTTCATTCAATTTTCATTTTTTGTATCAATTAATCAATCTATTATTATTCAAAAATTTTTATTTGATACGAAAGGGTTTATAATTATTTCGTATTTCGTTTTTATAAATTCTATATATTTTATATTTATTTTATTAAACTTCTAATTGAAAGCCACAAGTAACCACTCGTGATCTTTTCTAACTCGTGCACATCCATTAATTCGGAACACTACAAATGCTTACAAATTTTCCCAGATTTTAACCCGGTGAAAATTTTTTTGCA
>SIJG01000033.1:395997-412277 GCA_023374025.1 Heterodera schachtii | reverse complement strand
TATGTTGAATCAGTTTCTAATTATTTCTTATGCTTCCCTCGCCCTTTCCCTCAACATTTTATGAATTAATATTTTTTAATTAAAATAGTTTTTAATTCTAATTTTATTTTTCCCTTTTTTATTTTTAAAGTTTTTTTGTTTTACGTTTTTTGAGCCGGTTTAAATCACTAAAATTGCACCAAAAATCAGAAAAATAAACAGGAAATAATAATTAAAAGCAAATTTCGCAAAAGGGAGCAAACGAAGACGGAGCAAGTAGTGGAAAAATATTAATACTGAATGAATTACGGAAGAAAAACCCTAGATTAGTATTTCTAAAATAATTTATTATATTTTCTATTGAAACATAACTTTATAATCTCTTCAACTTATACTTGATAGAAACTAAAAAATTATTATTAAATTGCTATTCATTACAGATTCAATATAATAATAATTAAATTTAGGTATATTTTTAATGGGCTCCGCTGTAAATTCTGTTTTATAAAAAATCAAAAAAGTTTTATTTAATTTAAGTTTTTATTAACTTTAATTTAGGTTTTTTTTTCTTTACTTTGCGTCTAAGAATTATATTATTTTTAAGATTGTTAATTTTCTTTAGCTTCTTTTTCCCAAGCCTTTTAAGTATCTTTATGATTCTTTCTTAATGACAAGTATTTTTATTTGATGTCTCAATAACATTTGCAAAAATTTATAGCCTTTTGAAAAATTCATTTCACTATTCATCAATTAAATTAAGTATAATCAAAATTTATGGTCTTAAAATTAGCATATGTCCTTAAAAATTCTTTAAAAAAAATCAGTCAGTTATGGTAATCTTTTCAATTTTAAAAGCTTGTAAAATATCTGATTAAAAAAACATAGATTGAGTCAGTAATAAATTCTAATGCCAAAAAAATGCACTAAAGATAAAATTGCAGAATAAAAATGTTTTTTATGATTTTTTCGACAAAATTAACCTTAATTCTGTAAATGGGCTAATTTTCTTTTTCAGATGTCAATATTTATTATGGATTATTATTGTAATGGAGTAAAATTTTTTGCATAATTTTAATGGTTATTTTTTTATTTTAATATTTTCATTCTCGTATATCAATTTTACCTAGGTTTTAAATATTTTATACAATATATAGAAGATTATTAAATTTAATTTTTTTATAATTATCATTAGGAGGATGTTCGGTGGGGTCAATAGGCTCCTCCATGCCGTCGTCCAATGCCGTCGCCGCTTCCCCAAGGTCGATGGCCATCGCAGGATTTGCTTAAAAAATTTTTAGAAATTTAAATAATAAAACGCTTAAGTCTTTATTTGTTTAATTGATTTTTTGGGTGCATTTTATTATGCTATTCTTTTTTAAGTGCGTTTTTTTGGTGGAAGTTTTTATTTTAAATTTATTAAATGGTTTTTTAAGTTTAAGTGTTTCATACAATTAAAGAGTGTTTATTAGTTTTATTCGTGTAAGGTTATGCTATATTTAAATATTTAAAATTAATTTATTATAATAACAAATTTTTTACTATTGGTTAATAAGCGTTGATGTTTTTTGTTTTCATCTGTTCTAAGACGCTTAATATACACGACGAAAATAAAATTTTATCTAAAACATTTAAATAATTTTGGATTAATGCAATTAGTAAAAAAAAAGTTTCCATATTTGTGCAAAACATTAACTACATCAGAATATTCGCCTATTAGAGTGTATGATGAGATTTCAATTAATTCATTTTTTAATTACTTATTTCATTATATTCTTCATTCACCTTCTTTATTTTATATATCAAAGTAACGAAGTTTTTAATGGAAAATATTTTAATAATTTTAATTAAATCTGGTTCTTTTCTTCTTTTATAGAGTATTGTTTATTTTATCTTATATTGTTTTTTATTATTATTTAATAATTGTTACTTTTCACTAAATTGTTTAGTTATTATTTGTTGACTTTTCTCACATACATATGGCAAATAACATTAAATTAATTCTTTAAATTAATTCGTTATAGTCTAATAATATTTTTTATTATATTTAAATATTTTGCATATTTACTAATTATGTAGCTAATGCATTTTCCTTCGAAAGTGGGCCTTTTCTTTGCCTTGAAGCATTTTGATGGTATGTTTTTGTAAAGAATACTTAAATTATATTTTATAAAGTAACAACTATTTTTCTTATACAAATTTTATTCAATCCTTATATATTTTTTGGGAATTAAAATATTGAATTAATTGTCACGAGTACATATTATTTCTTTTTTATTTGGATTAAATTATTGGTTATATTTATTATAATTTCAATTTTGTTTTATAAGTTTGTTTATATTTTTTTACAAAATGTATATTATATTATCATAAGAAATTTTATAAATTTTCGTCAAATATTCATTGTTTAATGTGTTTTGAATGTTTGGTATGGTATTTGATTGGCATGGGATGGTATTTATAAAGATATTCTATATATTATAAACCAATTTAAGTCCTTAATACAAAAGTGCATTGACGAATTTTCCAAACATTTTTGTAGATTCCGGATTTTTTAATTATTTATATTACGTAAGCTCAATTTTCAGTTAATTGGTTTATCTGATAATTTATTGTTTCTCATCAAATTAAAAGTTATTTATTGAATATAATTTCGCTTAATATTATAATTGAATTTATTTGAATATACATGTTCTTGTTCATCCTTTTTGCATACATTTATTGCTTTGTCCCATTTAATGCTTTATATATTTATTTGTCTCCATATATTTATTTAAATTTACACATATATATTTATAATTTTTTAAAGAAAATACGTTAACAAATTGAGCCTCTAGTATTTTAAGCAACAAATATTATTCATATTTCTTTTCGGATTTCAACGCTATCAGCCATAAAATTGGTATTGTATTTTTGAATTTAATTAAATTTTTTTTTTAAATATTAATTTCCTATTTTTATTTATTCGTTTCGTATTTAAAGATTTTTGGCAATATTTTATTTCAAAGATGATTTCATCGATCATCAAAATTTGACTAATCTTTATTTTTATTTTGTTGTTTCGGCATCTAGCAATTTTTTCTAAGGTCCAATGCTCATTAATTCTATAATCTGTCCAATGCTGCGTTATTTACATAATCATGCAGCCTTAATGATAAATTGATAAATTCATTTTATTTAAATCTTTTTTTTTATTAAAGTTTTTATTTTTGCTTAAATTGTTTATATTAAAAACGCAGACAGATAATTACAAAAAGAAAAAACAAAAATATATTTAATTCCTCTTTTATTACCAGTGTGTGTCAATTGTCTTCTTCACGTTGCAGGCATATTTGCAAATCTCGCTGAATATTTTTACAAATAAAATAGAAAAAAATAATCTAAAAATATTACCATTTGAGTTTCCCGATATACCCATGATTTCCAGCATCTTTTTCCAAGTTGAAAATATATAATTTATTTCTGTATAAGGTTTTTATTTCTAACTATTTATATTTTAATACATATATAAATCTGTAGTAATTTGCAATCTCCATAATAAAATTAGACGAAAATAATATTATAATGAGAACAATGAAAGCATTTTTTCAAACAGCTTATAAATTTGATTGTCAGAAACAACTTTATAACATTTATGTTTATATTTATTATTTTAAACATTATATTATATATGTTTATATTTATTTTTTAAACCTTTATTTACATAACGAACATGTAAATTGAAATATTTTTTCGAAAATGCTTGATTTTAAACATACTTAATTTATCAATTCAATGAAAATATTGAACATGTTAATATTTTATTAATTTTTCAATGTTTTATATTGGAAGTATTTAATTTATTAGCGAATGTATATATTTTATCATTCTCATAATTAAAACTCATCACATTTTTACTTTTTATAATTAAGATATTCAAATTGTCATTATATTTTGAATGTGACCAACAAGATTATGTTTGTTGAATTGATACTAAGATTCATACATTTATACTAAATATAATTTATACATGTATTGTTGACACTTAAGAATTTAATAAATTTATAATCTCTTGAATTTTATTATTGTTAAGTTTGAATAATATTTAATATTGATATATGAAGCCATAACAAGGTAAACATTGCCTCTAAAGTTGCAGTTTTAGGAAATACTTGATAATATATAGGATTTTGATTATACACCAAATTTTTTAATATTTATTGCCATTTTTTAATAATTTTAAAAGAAAATTTATTTCATTTTTTAAAAGAACTCATTTAGTTGCTATTGTTCTTAGTAATTGCTCATTTAATTTAATTTAATTTATTTTTCTAGCTTTTTATTTTAATCCTTGCGCGGTAATGCATGCGTCATTTGATGTATTACATTTTTAATTTTTATAATTTGATTGATTCTTCTATTAGGCTATAGGTAGAAAAAAAAATAATGAGTTATTATTTAACCTAGGAAAATCTAGATTTATTATTATCATTTATAAAAACCTCAAACACTAATCCTGTATAATAATCTAACCCATACTCCTTCGGGAGGCAGCAGTGGGGAATATTCGTAATGGGGGAAACCCTGAACGAGCGACACTACGTGAAGGAAGAAGGTCTGCTTCACTCTTTTATTTCAGCAAATCTTAATTTAATCAACTGCAAGAATATAATATTCATTTATAAAAATAGTAAATAATCTTAAATAATTAATTTTCTTAATGTATTAATATCTTTCTCTTGATTTGAAAAATAGTTAGAAATTGGTTAAAATCCAAATAATAGACTTGGAATTCTTGTTCATTTTTAAAGTTATTGCTATATCATTTTAAAAACTTTAAATAAATACATTAAAAAGTTTTGATTACTAAATTAAATGATAATTGTTTTCATTAATATGAGTAAATAAATTATTATATAAAATCGCTAATTAAAACGTTAAATATATTAAAGTAGAATATTTATTAACTTGCCTTTTAATTAATTCTTTGTCATTATGTGATATAATTCAAACAAAACTAAATTGAATTTAAATTTTATTTACATATACCATTTTTTCTGAATAAAGATAAAGAAACACTTTAAAAAAACAGTGTAATAACTACCAATAAAAGTTTTCTTTCAATTTGAAGAAAATTAAATTATAGAATTAAAGAAAAATCAATCAAAATGATATAGTAAAAATTAAAATTTGTTGTAATTAAAATTATTTAACACAATTATAAAACTAGGATTAAAAATATTAAAATATATAAATTACATTTAATAAATATGGAAAAATGGTCTTACTGTGAAAAAAAATGACATGGAGAACGAAGTAATTTTTCTTTTCCATTCCACAGGAATTCAATTTTAAAAAACAATAACAAATAACAATATACATTATTTAATCGAGACTTTGGATACGATCAATGAAGTCGCAGTACATGAATTTTAATTTATAAAGCTAATTAATAAATAAATATACAATTAATGAATAAGATGGTGTTTTTCCAAAAATAATGAATACTTGCAATTGCAGAAAAACAAAAAAAGATTTTCTGAGTCAAGTAATGTATAAGCAAACAATTCTACACTTCGCAAATATCAAATACAAAGTTAAAATATTCTACTTTTAACCAAAATATTGAATATATTTTAATATATTAAATGAACATAATTAAGTTTTATTTTTAAATTTATTAATTATTGCTTTGAGCAAAATTATACTTAATATTGAGCTGAATTGATGATGCGATAATCGAATTAGTTAAAAATTTTAGATAAATTAACATTATCAATAAATTGCTAAATATAATATTGTTTTAAAAATAAATTAATTCAAACGAAAGAAAATTTTGCAAATTACCTCAATAATAAATATTAAATCGGAATATAAGCAATTAGAAGCGAGCACAATTCAATTTTAAAGAAAACCGATTAAAATTAACATTTCTCTAAACTGAAAAATTAAATTTTACTGTTCTTATTGAGTTATTGTTAATTAATCTAAATTTAACAATTTTCAACTCAATTTTCCATAAAATTACTAAACTTACTCCGCAATAAGAATCAAAAAAAAAGGCTGAGGAACATCAATTTTAGAAAAAATCTACTCAAGATAAAAAATTACAATATAAAAATTAAAGCAGTTTGCATAAATTTTCAAATAAATTAAACGAAAAAATATTTATTATCTTGTCCTTTCAATTAAATAATTCATAAGTTTTAACCAAAAAATAAAATGAAATTATACAAAATAATTCTCGCAATAATTCGAAAAATTTGTTAGAATAAAAAGTCGAAGAATGCTTTAAAAATTTTTTATAAGATTACTTAAAATTTAATAAATTCTTTTCTTGAAAGTAAAAAATTCAAAGACTTTAAAAAACAGGTTTAAAATATAAAAACTTTATAAATTAATTTTTTGAGAATTATTCTATTTATTAGACTTTGTTTTAGAATCTATATCAATTAATTTATAAAACTCCCAAATTGAAATTTATGACGATAAGCTGATAATTAGGCTTGTTCGAGGCTATATGGGAGAAAAACCTACTTTGGATTACTTAAATAAATGATAACATTATATTAAATTATTTTCTGAGTTTTTTATTACTTACAATTTTTTATTAAATTATTAAAAAATATAATTATTAGTGGTAAAGACAAAGATTTTTTGATTAAATCTTTAGGTATCTCCATTTTCAAAAGTCGTCTTTTTATTTTTTGTCTGGAAGGTTCCAAGTTTTTGTTTTTCAAAAATTGTTTTTTTAGATAAAATATCGAGTTTATTATTGTGTATATATATACTAAATATTACATAGTAATTTGTAGCATGTTTAAGTAAAAAAACATATTTATCTTTATTTTATACTACTTGACTAAATATTCAATATTTGGCTTGTTTTTTCATCTTTTTGCTATTTATATTTAGTGTATATAATATATTTTTGTAATAATAAGTATTTTTAATTATTGTGCTATTTCTTATTTGTCATAATCTTGGTACCGAGGGCATTGATTAGCCTTCGGCAAGTTGAGCTTGGGAACTGATATAAAATTTCTTGGCAGTTTATAATTTTTTAAATAAAAAGCATTTCAAAATTATAAAATATTTAAAGAATTATAAAGCATTTTATTTTATAATATATTTTTGTTTAGTTTTTTATTTTATTTAAATATTTGCGACTAATAAATTAACGAAAATCTTTAATTTATTTACATTTTATTATTGTTTCCATTAAAATGAGTTTAACTGGTTTATTTTTCACATTTTCTTTTTATTATTTTATTTCATCAATAATAATTCATTTAAAAATATTATTTGTTTATTTTTACATACATAGGCTATTTTTGTTGTAATATTTCATGCATTTAAGGCGGGATCTCATAAAATGAATGCACTATAAATGTTTATTCTTAATTGATATATAAATTTTTAATTTATTTTTAATTGTTATGATAAATGTCAAAAAAACATAAATAAAATTAGAAAAATAAATTATTCATTATTATGGGAGCCAACTTCTTGGATTATGTCTTTTAGTTTTAAATTATTCATTAGTCAATTCTTTAAATTATTATTCCTCCATAATTTACATATAAATATCAAAAAGTTTAAATACAAATGAACTTAATTCATTACCATATTATTAATTAATTATTTTCATTACCATATTATTAATTAATTACTAATTAACATTAAATTTAATTCTGTATTGTACTTTTATCTTTTATACTTATATTAAAGATTTTGGATCAATTATGAAAAACAATTTTAATTATAATTTGTATTCAAGTTTTTCTTCTCGCATTGTTCTTTTTTTCACGTCATGATTTATTTATTACTTTTTATTATATTTCATATTAAATGATTGCTAAATAACTATCTAGTGTTTTTGTAATGAATATTAATTATTATTAATATTTTTTCTTGGCTAATTCTTTTATTTTTGAAAAATCATATATTTATCAAAATATTAATCAGTATTTTCAAGTAATTTTAATATTTCTGGTGCTATTTATTTTTTAAACATTTGATTTTGTCTTTTTAATTTCTTTTTTGTATATTGCTATTTTTTTATCTTTTACTATTACATCACTTTGTTTTATCGAAATTTATTAAAGAGTGTGATTTATTATTTATATTAATCATTTTTTCAAAATAAATAAAACGAAAAATGCCTTTCATATAAAAGAATTGAAATTTACACATTTTTTTATTAATATACGATTTAATAGTCAAAGAAGAGAGCATTTATCACTACAATTATTAAAATGCGAAAATTGAAAATAGAAAATAAATATTTTATAATTTTTTCTTAAAAAAGAAAAAAATTATTTATTTTATTGTTTTTAAATAAATTTGCACATACAGCGATAATTAAAATTAAAATTAAAAGGAAAAATAACATTTAAAGAAAAAACAGTATATTCGATTCATTGCTTTAGTACAACAATAAAATCATTTTAAAAACATGAGAATACATGATAAAGTAAAATCTAACAAGTAATTTTTTTTTCAAATTATAACACAAAAAGCAATGCACAAAATAATAAAATACTCAATTTTTCGTAAAGATAAAAAATGCTTTTAATATTAATATATAATTAATAATTTTTTTGAGAAAACAAATATTTCCATGCATGTAATATATTTTCCTAAATTTAAATAGATATTTTCTTAAAAAATAAAATTTAAAATGATGATTAATGTTTAAAAAATTAAAATGAACCTTTCTTTTTCATTTTTCATTCATTTTAATAAAATAAAGCAATTAATTTTATTACAAAACAATATTATGAAAATCAAAAATGTCGCCACCGGGTCTATGTTATTCTTGGGCTATTACTCATTTTATATAATTAATGTTAAACAATAGCTTTCATTTATAAAAATAATAAAGAAAATATTAATAATAAGATAAACCTTGTCACAAATAATAACAACTAAAATAAATACAATAATTTTGAAAAGTAAATAAAGAAGAAATATTTTTATTTGTGATCTATGGACAAAAATAATAAATGTTATATGTGATTTGTAAAACTCCCAAAAACTTTGAATGATTATGAAATAGCAACATTAATTTAGATTAATCTTAATTTTCATATTAAATTATAATGTCTAAACTAAATTTTTTACCAATGGTAAAAAAGCCAACGGATCTTATTCATACGTCAAGATTATAAAAATACTAAATGGAAGTTTTAAAGCACATTACAAATTAATTTTATTTAAAAAAATTTACAAAAGATTAAAAAAAAATTTTCTGAGCAAGATTCCGTCCTTCCATACAAATGCTCGTAACCATGGCATAGCAAATATGTTATTCCAAAAATCATAAAAAGTTTTAACCAATAAAAATAAAAATAAAAATTGGAAGAAATTAATAACTTTTAGAATAATAGATCAAACGATTTTTTAAATATATTTATTATTTTAATTTCATCTCTTTTTAAGGGGAAAACATGATAATTCATAAGGGATTATTTAATTAGCTAATTTTGTTATTTTCGTTTTTATTTGGTTGCTAGACAATATGGGTTTAATATTCCAAATTATATTTATAAAAATTTATTTTAAAAATTTATTTCTTCTTTTACTTTCTTAATCAATTCCTGTATAGTAACTTTTTATAATGATAAAATATTCTCGATTAAATATTTTTGAATTTTACATTAACTCTCAGCTTAATAAACGATTTAAATTATAATTTTTCTTTCATAATTAAAAAATAAAATAATTAAACTTGTCTTTTATTTAATATATAATTTTGGTTTCATTATAACAAAGCGTAATATACAATAAAAATAAATAATAGTTGATGAGAAGTATTTTTATATTAATAAGTGCAATATTTGATCGAATTTAAATTTTACATATAACCAATATTCTATCACATTTTTGCAGGCACGCATTAAGAATTTATGAATATATACATTTTACTTTATTGTTATTGTTTAATATATTTTTTAGCTCATTTGTGAATTTGTTTTATAGTGAGTTTTGATTTGGTTACAAAAAAGTATTTTTTAATTTTATACGGTATTTGTTAGTTTCTTTTCTTTAAAATTCGTTTTTTTTTTCTTGCTCTTCGGCGATCTTTTTTGGTATATTGCGCAAATAAGTTTTATGTAATAGAATGACTTATTAGTTAAAAATAAATTCAATATTTTTATGTTTGAAAAGTTTTTTGTATTTATATATGAATGTTAGGATTTAATCAAAAAATAATATTTTATCTTTTTATATTTGAATATATTTTTCATTATATATAAATTTCTGACATTAATTTCTTCTCTTAATTTATATAATTTAATTTATTTTCTAAAACTGTAGTTAAAATTGTTTTATTTTTTCATGCATATAAATTATTTTTCGTTTTTTGTCGGATTGCATTTACAAGTTTTTTGCAAGTTAATTTGTATTTTAATTGTTAATAAAATATTTTTATTTTTTATTGTTTTTCTTTTGAATTTTATTCTAATATATGTCAAGTGTTAATTATTAAATTAATTATTTTTTTTTAAATGTTGCTATTTCCTCATATAGGTGTGTATTTTCAATTTTTTAAAAATTAAACAAAATTGATCACGCGGTTTTTTAGCTTTATTTTCGAAAATTAAAATAAAATTTATGTAAAACAAAATACTCTGGGCTGTTCGTTCTTGAGCAATTAGAGTTAAAAACTATTGTTTAAAATATTTTGAAGTAAATGATTACTTGTAGATATTTTTTGAAATATTTTTATATAGAATAATCATGAATAGCCTCATTTTTTCTAAGCATTCAACTTCTAGCCTTATTTAGATGTTTAAGTATGTTTTATCACATTTGTTAATTTTTATATAAAATTAATATAAATATTTAATTAGGAAAATTAATTTAAAAATAATTGTGTAGGTATTTTTATATTCATAAACGTGAATTAACTCTAAAATTTTGCGAGAAGAACTTTCTAAAAAATTTAGCCAATTTTTAGAAGGTGCATTTTTAAAAATTTTTAGGTCGTTTTTAGGGGTGTATTTTTCGCTTTTATTGCACTTTGTTAATAAATTTTCCAAAAAATCAAAATAATGAAAAAATAGTGACAAAACGCCAAAATTGTGAATTTTACTATTCGATAACACATCAGTGGCCAAATTGAACGAACAAAAATGAAAGAAATTCGAGCGGAAAAAATTCGAAGGACTTTGTTAACATTCATAATTTCAAACCAAATATCTATCTATCAATATTTTTGTCAGCAATCTTATTAATATTTAATTTGTTTTTTTTTCGGGTTTTTATTTAAATAAAAAACTTAGAAAATTTTCGGAAACGAACAAAATACCTAAATTGACAAAATTTCGGCAGTCTCGAATTTGTTGATCATATATAAATGTTTAATAGAACCTAAAAGCATAATTTTTGCAAAGGAAAATTAAAAGGTTTGTGAAAAGTAAAAAAGGAAATTCAAGGTAATTGTCCCAAAATTCAAAAACGTGCAACAGCCCTGCGAACGTGGCCGAAAATATACAAAAATTAAACAACTAAAAGAGGCATAGAAAACCTTCCAAGGCAAGCAACTCATAAAAGCCATTGATTGTGTGGCAAATATCTTTAAATTAACAAAGGCTCATTTATACATTTTTCATTTCACTCTGATTCATAATTTTTGTAAATAAAGAAAATTGTCGTCTATTTTTGATTAGATTATTTAAAATATTTAAGAAGCTGAAAAATTCTAACTATTGGCAAATAAAATGAAATATTCAATTTGTATATGAAATAATATTCAAATTAAAAATAAAATATATATATTGTTTAGAGAAATTTATGAAAGCTCTCAAATAACTAGTATATTATTCTTTTTTGAAAAAATGAAAATAAATTTTATTTTTTATGATTTAAATGATTAGTATAAAATCTTTAATAGATTAGAATGTTGAAAATAAGCTTTAAAATTAATTTTCAAATATTAAAAATTTAAGAAACTTTTTAAGGGCAAATTAAATATAAGAGTTTTAGTAAATATCTATAAAAACAAGGAAATATAAATTATGAATTAATAAGATTATGATACCTTTTTGATCATCATTCTTCTTAAGGATTTGATAAATATTTTTAAAAAATATATATATATATTTATTTTTAGCCCTAGTAAAATTTTACAACCCCAAAATATAGAAATCAATTAACAAAAATTAATTATCATTAAACAATTGTAAATTGATCACATGGATAAAATTTACATCGGAAATTAACGCAAAAATAAATGAAAAAGTAAACGGCAGACAAGGGAACATTTGATGCATAAAAATTTTTAAGAAAAGTCAAAATAATTCACTGAAACTGAACAGTGTATCGAGGATGGATGTAATGCAAGAAATTAAATTATTCAAAATAACGAAAAATGTAAGTAATAAAAAATAAAATTTCTATTAAAATAATAAATTAAAGCAAAGGAATATAAATATGTGAAATATAAAATTGATTTATATATACACATTTATAAAGAATAAATTCGACACAATTTATAATTTTTATCCGTATAATAGTTAAAACTAAAAAATTTATAAAATGTTAAAGTACTAGCATGTTAAATTAAATTAATTAATATCAGAACACCAAAGAGGCCAACTAAAACTATTATTTATTCCCAAATGTTTCACTTTAATATTTTTTTTCATGCCAATACCCTCGCAAAATATTTCATCAACAATTTTTCCTTTTTTCTTACACCAGCTTAAATTCTTAATTAAATTTTTAAGAATTAATATGGTAGTTTAATTTAATTCACACATTTAAAATAAATAGTAAAATAATAAAAAATTGTTTATAAAATGGGCTTTATTATTTTGTTTTATTCATATTTAACCTGATTATTAATGATTTTGTTTTCTTTATTCTACTTTTTTCAAACCTTTTATATTAATTTATTTTGTTTGTTTAATAAATTAAAAACAGAGGAGCTAGCATGCTAGGAATAATAATAAAACAATAAATACCAAATATATTTTAAACGTTCACATAAATAATTAAAAAACAAAATGTAACGAATTACTTGTTCCATATTAAGAGCAAAAATGGCAAAATTCTATGTTGATTACTAAAATATTAAATTATTGCAGAAAAATCTGAAGCATGCTTAGTTAGACTTAGAAATATGAAAAAGAGCATAACATTAAAATAACAAATTAATTTTAATTATAAATCAAAGTTAAATGCACTGAAACCACTTCAAGCGCAAACACATGGATTATTGCAACCTTGCAATGAGTAAACTAAATTTTAATAAAAGTAAAAAAACAATAAATTAAACGAATAAAGAATAATAATTAATTGAAAAGCTTATACAATAATAAAAAATATTGTTGGCATTTAATTATAATGCTATAAAAGCTAAAAGAAGAAAATAATTATCGAAATTATATTTAATATTGTCATAATTTAATTGTAATTTGAATTCATTAATTCTAAATTTGTGAATATTTTATCAAAAAATAAAAAATATTAAAAATCTATAAAATCAAGTAAAGAAATGTTAAATATATTAAAAAAAAATTATTTGTCATTTTTATTATTTTCTATTATCAAGCAAATTAAATTTATTTACTTTTTGTTAAAAACCACATGAGTGTTAAATCATTTTTAATCATGTTTTAATTTACTATTTTAAATATAACTTTCCTGTAAATGGCGATTTAAAATTTTTTAAATTATTTTCTATAATAAATGGTATTAAAGTTCACTGACTTTCGTTATAAAATGTATAAAATTACGATCAAAATGAAATAAACATAAAAAGTTAATAAAAATATTTAAAAATAATTTGTTTATTTATTATATTATTGAAACTAAAGTTTAATTACTCAAAAATACAGTTGACTAAAAATGAATTAAATAATATATGCTTAAAAATTTAATGTACGTAAATTCATCCTTTATATATGTAAATAATCGAAGCAAATTATTTGATTTATACATTGAAATTAAAAAGATTTATTTAATTAAATTTTCTTTTATTATTTAAGTAAAAAGTTAATTCCAATACCTAATATTAATAAGGTAATTGAAGTAACCATTATCAATGAATGTCAAGAATTCAATAAATTTTTAAAGTTAAATCTAATAATAAAATAAAGGATTCAATTACCTAAGCAAAAATTCGTGCATTCTTGCGGTCGACCGCAGTTCGAAAACAGCTAACACACCAAACTAATTGAAATTAATATTTGACAATTTAATAAGTTTATAATTTATAAAACAAATTAAAAAAACTATGCGATAAATTAAAAACTATATAAAAAGAGTAATGAGCTAAAAAATTAATTATCGTAATCATATTTGTTTTGTGTGCCTGACACTAGAAGTCATACACAACCAATGCATGTGCCATGAGAAAGGATTCCTACTGATTTATAAGCAAAATCCTAAAAAATAAGAAAATGAGACTGACAAAAAATATCATTTAATTTTAAATATATTTTAATTATACAAAAAAAAACTGAATTAAAAAATAAAATTTAAAAGGAAAAAATATTTAAATCCGATTAGTGGTCAAAAAAAGCATCTGGAAATTAATAGTTCTAAATTGCATAATTCTCTATATTTGAACTAAAAAGATTTATCTATTTTATTAAAATAAATATTTATTTTTTTTACTTAAATCGACTAATAAAATAAAGGATAAACTTAATTAAAAAATGCTTGGATTCGTACGGCCGAGCGCAGGAGAAACTGCCAACAGCAAACTAAAGAAATTAAAATTGACAATCTAATAATTAATAAAATTAAATAAATATAATAAAATTAAACCATATTTAAACAGTAAAGAGTTAAAAAATTGCATTTGCATATATTTTGGGTACCTGACATTCGAAGGCATATACAATCGATGAAATAATTCAAATAAATTATAAGTATAGTTCTAAAACATTTTGTTAATGTGACAAAAATTTAATTAATTTTAAATATGTTCAAATATAAAGAAAAAAGACAGTGAATCAAGTTTTTTTAGAAAATTAGGGAATTTATTATTTATTACTAAAAAATTCTTAAAAAGTTGCTATTTTTTAAATTTCTTCAGCTACCAACAATATAAACAAAATAATTTTGTTTATTGTTTTAACAAATAAATGTTGGTAAAATAATTAATTAATTATTTTATTAATAAAAAATAGGTATTTATGATCATGGATATTTTAATTTGAAAAACTTCAAATAGGTGTTACTATTAATTTAATTAAAGTATCAAAAATATTTTATTTCCATGATACATACAGTATAATTCTACTTCGGAATTTATTAATGGCGGTTCCAAAAATGGCTTTTTGTTGACCATTGCAGACTAGGCTGTCCAATAATTCTATTATTCAAATTATTTTTTTCGTGTATTTTTAAACATTAATTTTGCTTTTTTATGAAATGAAATGAATTCTGAGATAATGCATGAATGTAGAAATGATTTAAGCTTTGTTTTTGGATATCTAATTGCGATGACAATGTTCTTAATGTTCTCTTCGTTTTATTAATTTGATTTATTATTTTTATTATTGGATAATTTAGGTTTTAAAAATTTAAAATTTATTTGTTTAAAAAATCCAATAAAATTTATATGTTTTGCTCTCAAAAAATAAATAAGTTGATTTATTTTCATTATATTTACTTAGTATTTAGAATCTTTTTTTTCATTTATTGTAATGAATTTAATAATTACCTATTTGTCTTATTTATCAGCATTATTTGATTTGGATGTTTTAAAGACGGTTAAATTTTTAATTAATATTTTACATTTTCTATTATGTTTTTTAAATATTATTTAAATATTAATCTGCATCGTAATGTTTGGAAAGTATGAGAAATACATTTTATAAAGAATGATAGAAATTATATACAATTGAACCTTTTTCAGGTTTAATCTTATTTAATCCTATTTAAGTTTTTTTAATTTTTATTTTTTAATAATTTATTATTTTTGGGATTCTTGATTACGAAAAAGATAGAGTGCTATTGAATTAATTATTAATTAATTTAAAATTCAAATTATTCAAGTCTCTGTGAAAGTGTAATGATTTTTTATTATAAAAATAATTTCTCATAAGTTGACGCAGAGTAAAATGGGTTCTTTGTTTATATAGCCCTTGGGTAATTGATGGCTAGGTTCTTCCTTGTCAATTATGCTATTCATATGTAGCAACATATATATTATTTTATCATGTTGAAATGTAACATTCATTATAGTTAAAATTTTAAAAAACTTTTAAAACAAAAAATAATAATTCTTTCTCTGTAAATTATAACTCTGATATTCATTAAATCTTTATTTACTGCACAATGATAAGATTTATATATTGAAC
>SIJG01000033.1:293944-339528 GCA_023374025.1 Heterodera schachtii | reverse complement strand
TGCAAGACAAGTGTAATTGTTTGCTATATTTGTATCAATTTATCTGAATATTTTCTTAATTATTTTTAAATTTCTCGTTGACAGCTGCATATTTTTCTCAGCTTGTAAGGGTGCAATATGCCACGCTTTGGGCGCTGTATTTAAGTGGTTTCAACGTGTTCAGTACATTTAATTTTTTTTGGAATTTAAACTAATTTTTTATGCTCATGTTATGATATTTTTTCACCTTTCTAAGTCTAATTATGCAAAATTAATTATCAAGTGTGATTTTTAGTCTTAAAATGAAAAAAAAATTCGCTATTATAAATTTTGCAGTAAATGTTATACTATATATTTTTATTTGGATTTATGCTTTTATTTAAAAATGAAATTTGAAAATTCAAGCATTAAATTTATCACGAAGGCTTTCAGAAATGAATTGCAGTCGATGAGGCCAAAATACATAATTTGTTAAATTATTTAATATTCACAGCTAATAAATAAATTAAAATTTTAAAAATATTAAAATAAATTTACTGGTTTATTTTTTATTTTTTTCATTATCTAATGTTTAATTTATCTTTTTAAATTTTTTTTACAAATTAAACTTTTTGTAAAATAGGTATTGAACAGGACTCACTGGCATTTATTTCATTTCTCATTTATTTGGTAAACTTATAAAATTATGCATTTTATTTTTAAGATTTTAAAACTATTTTAATAGCATTAAATTTAATTTTTATTTTTAATGGTAATTGATTATGGTAATATAGATGGAATAATTTAATATATTAACTATTTTATTGTAAAATATGCTTTTTAATTATAACATATTGTAGAAATTATTTAATCAATTTTTTTTTGTATTAAATTAGATTTAACAGTTGCATCTTTTTTACCATGTTATGATGCTTAATTTTATTTTTAAGTTCTTTGCTTTTTTTCCCATTTTCATCAATATTATGTTTTTTTTTTAAATGAAGCCCAGCATAATTTTCCACTTGAGCCAAAAGAAGCTTTTATTTTTGAAAATGCATTTTTGTCTTTAAAATATTAAATTCAAGGTAAAACAGCTGGCAACAAAATTAATTTATTTCAAAACTTTTTAATGTTCAGAGTTTTTAATTAAAAATATTTATTAAATTATTTCAATAGCATTCCATTGTTTTTGCTCATTGCAGAATTGATTTGCTTATTTGTTATTTTTTAATATTAACTGATATACAATGTTATAAATATATTTATCCAAATTTTTACAATCTCACTTGGGATCCGTCCTTATTGTTCCATTCTTTTACGGTTACTATTTATTTCTTAATTTCCATGAGAATAAAGATAAAAGTGTCGCCAAAAATTATGCAGTCCTTTTTAAATATTTATGTTATTTTGTTTAATTACTATTCTTCATATCGGTAATGTTACTTAAAATTCATTATTTAAAATTGTTGTTATCGGAAACAAAGGCAAAATTGAATATGTATTTTCTTTAATTTTCTTTCATATTATATTTGTTATATTTTATTTATTTTCTTTTAGTGCGAAGTTTAAAATATATTTTTAAATATTTTTAATTTTTTAATCGTTTTGCCAAAATAATTCTTTGAAAAACTAACAAAATTTAAAAAATTGAAGAATACTAATACCTCACCAAATTCGACGAATGATATATATTATCATTCGACGCCTCTAGGTCTGTAACGCAGGAATCAAAAAGTATTTTTTGGCGGAAAAAAATGAAACAAAAAATATAGAAAACGATTCTTCAAGTCTTAATGACGGATTCAAAAAAATCTTTGGTTCAAAAAGTAGTTTACGAGAGTTAAGGTCAGAATTTGCTGTCGAGCAATCAAAGACATTTTGAGGATTTCGTTAATAAAAACTTCGAATTTAAGTATATTATTTGAGGGTTTTAAGCTGTAAAAATATAATAGAAAATGAACAGTTTAGGGTCTCTAATATCATTCTCAATTTCTGGCTTATAATGATAATTATTAAATAATAAAAACAATTATACCCAAAAATTATTTAGTTATTTACGCCTAAACATATTATATAATAAAAATTTGATCACATTCCATAGCATATCAAAAAACGCGAATATTTATTCAATAATTAATGAATTAATGTAAATAATACATTTTTTAAAATTAAAAAGTCCTAAATATAATCTCATAACAAGATTAACTCAATATTAATTAACTAAAAAATGAATTGAAATTCAGGTAAAAATGTAAAAAAAGTAAAACAAAATTAAATTAAGTTGTAAAACTAATGAAATTTATCGAAAAAAACATTGTTCTAACACAACTTTGCACCAAATTATGCAGCTGACAACAAATGTTTAGATAATAAATATTAAAAAAAAGAAAGGAAAATAAAAATATTTAATTATTAAATGCAAAATCTTAAAATGTAATAATTTTATTGGTATTATTCGAAAGCCCTTCACATACTCTATTAACCTTACAAAAAGCAAAAAGGTTTTCAAGCCTGGAAACTCAAAAATTTTTAAATATTACATTGCATTTTAGTAAAAAGATGAATTCTCTGATAAATTCTACTTTATAGAGAAGATTTACCCTTTTTTATTTAGAGTTTCAAATTTTTATTATTTTTTTAACATTTTATTTTCTATTTATATTGAAACAAAGTTTATTTTATTTAAATCTAAAAATATTATAGTTTTCATAATTGATTAAAAAAATTTTTTTTTTTTCAATACAAAATCATCATCTAGTGCACATTTCACTGATTAGCTTGACAGTATGTAATCTAAAAAATTTTTGTTCTTTTTTAATTCAATAATAATTTAGACTGTTTTTCGTTGAAGTAAATTATTTTCATTAATACCTAATGATATAATTTTTGTTTGCTCACTCTTCAATTGTTTTTATCATTTAAAATTATAATAAACCACATTTTTCTAATTATTTTATGTTTCTCGTTATTTTTCTCGTGTTGCTGCTGAATTTTTTTCAATCAATTGGTTTGCTTTTTCATACCTATAATTATTCATTTACACGGAAGGTTAAATAGTCAGTATTAAATTAAGTTTCTTAGATTTTAAATACCTGGTTTAGAACTTTAGAAATGCTTTTCTAATGATTGATATTTTAATATTTTTAATATTTTATATTTATTGATTATTTTTTTATATTTTGTAATAATAACTTGCCACAAAATCGACTATTTCATTGCATACATTGAGAGAGTTGCGAATTTTCTTTTTATATTATAAATATTTGAAGAATTAATAATAATATTTTATTGTTTATTAAATAATATTTGCGTTCTTAAGTCCAAAATTTCTTATTTTTGTAATTTATAAATTATCCTTTCCGATTCAGACAGATTACACAATTTTTAAGCTTTATATTATCATTAAGAATAATATTAAAAATTTTGGAATAGTATTGCTGCCGATGACTTAAATTTATTATCTAAATTAGGTATTTTTATAATTTGTAATGAAATCATTATTAAATAATTTAATTATTTACTGTAAATTTATACTAATTAAATAAATTTGATGACAAGTTTTAATTAAAAAAACATTTTAATCTTTTTTATTAGTTTAATTTATTTACTATGGATTCAGTTATATATTTATATATTAACACAAAAATTTGAATTATTCATTTATTTTATGCATCTATGTTGAAATCGAATTTATTTATTTTATTTAAAGCATCATCACTAATATGATTTGCATAATAATTTAATCGGTTAAATGTTTATTTCATTTTGATATTTTTCTTATATTTAAACCTAATTAATGCCTTATATAATATATATATATTTATTTTAAAGTTAATTCAACTATGAAATTTTTTTATTTATTTGTTTTTAAAATTAAACAAATTTAAACACATGAAAAAAAAGATCAAAATCTATTATTTAATTTACATATTTTTAATAAATTATATAATGTTTGTTGTTGTATTCAGGAACTTATTTTTCTTAAAATATGAATTTAATTTATCATTTCGATATATTTTTAAAAACTTATTTTAATAAATTAATTTAACTCAGTCCGTTAGATTGTTGATATGTTTTCTCTTAATAGACATTTATATGAAATATACAGTAAAATAAAAAACTTTTTTAAATTAAATTATTATAAAAAATATTTTATATCATTTGATTTATGATTTATTTTCCGAGAAAAATTTTAGTTCAGTCTTGAAAAATTCTTGACTGCTCCTCTGATTATCTCTATGCTGAAGATAGTTTATTTGTTCGTTTTTTAATTTTCGGGTTATGAATAATGTTAACAAATTTGTCGATAAAAATTATCACAAAAAATTATTTTTTAAATTTTCATAATTTTTTGAACATTTGAAACAAAATTGTTTCAAATTTTGAGGTTTGAGCCAATTTTTAGGGAAAGATTAGGAGTTTTAGGTGGCCGGCGGTGCCTTTTGCGCCGCCGGAAAGTTTTTCGAATTTTTTATTCTATTTTATTAAGAAAATTTTTCATAATTTAAAAAATTTATAACCTTCACCCCTTCATTGTTAAATCGGGGGTCGAGTCGTGGAATAAGTTCCAAAAATGTCTCGGGTCGGGTCGGATCGAGGTTCGGGGGCTCGGGGTCGGGGAGCAACCCTATTCTGACTCACAAAAATAATACCTTTCGAAAATGAAAAACGCACCAATTTATTATGGGTCCACAACATTTTATGAAGTGTATTCTTATGCTGGTCACATTATTTTACCCTATAATTTAAATAGTTCTGAATATATCAATTTTTAAAATTTAAGAATTAATAAAAATCTGATTAATTACATTTTAATTAGCAAACTTGGTCAAATCATAATGCTAAAAGAATAAAATAAAATAATATTTCTTTTCTAAAAAGTAATAGATTAATAAACCCTCTATTCAACAACATGCCAGAAAATGGCAAAAGCAAGAAAACTTAGACAAAACAAATTCCTTTAATATATAATTAACTAATTAACTAATAAGCAATATATTTAAAAAAAAAATAATTTCACAACTTAAATAGAATAAATTATTCTATGAAAAATTTCTAATACAAAATGGCACTGATTACATTTTATGTCCTAACAATTAGTTATTTATATAAATTGTTTCACATAAACTTAGTTCAATAGTCTTGAAAATTTCATATAATAAACTTACAAATAAATAAATTTCTACATTAAAATTAATCAATCGATGATAAAACAACGATAATTTAATGCAGACAAAAAAAACAAACATAAAAAATTACTCTTAATATAGCAAATGAATATTATAAAAAATAAATATTATTTTTTATCTTACTAATACCCATTGAAAAACTATTATAATAACTTGTTAATGAATAAAGAAATATCTAATATTAAATTAATGATTAATATAATAAATTTTACTTAATAAGATGTTTCTTAAGATTGTGATAAATTTATAAAAGTAAGCCAAAATTAATCGAAGAACGCTTACCTGATCATTTTTGAATAAATAATTTTTAAAGAAATTATTTAACAAAAGTATTTTATTGTGCTAAATATTATAATTTAAAAATAAAATTCAGAAAAAAAAGACAATTAAACTATAATATAATCATTAAAAATCGTATGTATAGGAAGGTTTTAAAAATCTCTATTCTAATGAGAATTTATTGTATAATAATTAATAAAAATTATTTGATTGTAATTAAATTAAATTAAATGCTTTAATCGAAAAAATAAAGAAAAAGCATTTTTAAAATATAATACGAATAAATAAATTTTAAATTAATAACGCCGCAAAAAATTTTTTTTTAAAGTTGGCCAGCTATGGTCTGCCCCGAAAATGAAAAAATTGCCAAAAAACAAAAAAAAATGGATTAAATCTGTAATAGAAACAAAAAAATGATTTACATTGATGGTTAAATTGCGTCTTTACAAATTTTAGCATAAAATGAATTTTTTTCTAACAATTTTTTCTTTAGAATTATTTTTTGACACAAAAATTTTTAAGCATTTTTAGTGTTTTGTTATAACTTTAATTAAATTTTCACTCATCTTAAGCCAAACAATTTCACTATTACATGCTCAAAATTCAAAAATGTAATTAAAAACTAATAATTAAAAATAAAAATTGAAAATATAATTTATAAAGTACATTTGTTTCGATCATTACTTTGTTTCAAATACAAAATTTGTAAAAAAATATTTGTACAAATCATGAATGAGGGTGAAATACAACATCATGGTTGGATATGATAAATCGGAAAAGCCTTGAACAAATTCATTTGTAATTTAACAAAACCTAAAAAGCTACAAAAACATATTTCAAAATCAAAAAAAAATATTAAGAATATTTAATCAATATAACATTTCAGTATTTTCCTTTACGCGAAATGCGCAAGCATAATGGGTTCATCAATAATAAATTATTTACATAAAACGAATGGACAATCGGCCATTTAGGTTCAAAGACCTTTGCTAAGGGAATTAATTAAATGGGTTTAAAATTAAAATATTAAAATCAATGACTTCAAATTACAAAATTGCTAAGAATGCACAAAACATAATTTTATAAATAAATATTCTCAGAAGAGTGACCTGATCTACTATTAGCTCAATAGAATTATACAATTTATAAAAATATATAAATTCAAATTTCTAAATAGTTTATACAATAAAATACTAAATAAATGGTGAAAAAGATTATTGCTTTTGAAAAGGAGTTTTTCCAATGCGAAGCCCGATTACACTTTCGACATAATGAGGCATTTTAATTTTTTGCATTTCTGTTTTAAAAACTCTTTTTACTTATGTGCCATTTTTATAATACTCAAAAACTCAAAAAAAATAAATTGTAAAGGCATATAAAGCAGAAAATAAATTAGTGTTTAAAAAATATAAATAAATATTCCATAAAATAAGTAAAAAAAAAACATATTAAATATAAAATAGCGAAAATTAACACAATAATTAGAGAATGTGTTAAGCTATAAATTGCCAAATTTAAATCATTTTTCATTGAAATTGGTTAATTTAATTTTTCAGAAAATCATATCTCACTCCAGTAGCAATATATCAGAATTATAAAAATAATTAAATAATGCTTTTGTATTTACATAGCCCAATATCGACAAGGTTAATTTTTTTTAATTAAAAAACAAAATTAATTTTTTAAAAGTTATTAATGCAATCGAAATTTAGATTTACATTTTATTTTTGTAGGTTTGGTAATGATTAATAAATATTAATTATTCCCCACTTTGGCCGATTTTTTTTTATTAATGGCCTTGTGCCGCTCATGTTTAATTGTGATACAGAAAATTGCTTCTTTCATTCTTTGAATTAAAGATATTAATACAGCAATAAAGGCTAAGACAATATATATATATTAAGATTTAATCTAAAGCAGCAATAAAGGCTAAGACAATATATATATTAAGATTTAATCTAAAGTCTTTAATTATTAACATAAATATGTTATACAATGAAGATAAATAAATATGATAAAGATGAATAATGTATACAAAAATTATGAAAAGCAAAAAAAAAATTTAAACGCAAGCGAGCAAAGCAAATAACTCACACCATATGAAAATCCCAGAACCATTGTCTAATCAACTATTTGTTAGCACAACAATGGTACCGGAATGAAAAAATAAATGTAACCCAATTTTTATATTTTGTCTTCCAATATATGTCTTCATAATTAAAAATATGATGTACAAAAAGATATAACTAATTAAAATATATCATTTTATTTGCAAAAATAAAAGTTCAATAATCATTTTTAATTTAAATAAATAAAAAGTAATGATTGGTACAGATGCCGAAAAAACAATATATCTCATCTTTTGTATTCCCGAACAATAATTTAAAGTGAATAATATATTCAAATAAAAAAGGGTCAATTGAATCTTAAAAAACTTTGCCATCTGAAACTTTGATTTTATTTTTAAAAACATTCAAATTCTTAAACAGTTAAAAACATAAGATTAAATAGTAAATAAAATTACAAAAAATAAAAATTATATTTTAATTAAATAATATATAATATAAAGTAAACTTACAATTTTAAAATAATAAAATTTCATGTTAAGAGTATAAAAATTGTAAGCAGCATCTTATTATTAAAGCATAAGATTTAAGCCAAAAGCAATGAAAAAATTGTTATTATAATTAAATTTTAAGATAATATGTTTTATTTCATGTTTGAAAAATAATAATAAATTTAAAATAATTATTTTCCTAATGAGAAATTCTTTTTATCGGTTTTAATCTTCTAAGGTTGCTTTTGCATTAAAGCAGTTGGAAATATTTTTTAATGTTTATAAAATTGATTATACTTGTTAAATTGCAATTATGATAGATATTTTTTATATTATTGTTCTATTCATTTTTGCTTATCTATTTTTTGTCCTTTCATATAATTTGTTAAATTTACTATCACTTTATAGTCAATAAAGTTATTTGCTTTTTTAATTTGGTTAATTTTATTCAAATTTATTTATAAATTTTCTTGGTACCAATCAATTCCTCGCGGGACTTTTCGATCGTATTTAAATATTTATATTCAACTAAAAATACTGCACTTAAATAAAAAGACCATTATTTTTATTTTTTATCATTATATATATTTTCAGCCTTCATAATGTTAGTTTTATACTTTTCAAAAGTTTTTTAGTAATTATCTTTTGATTTTCTTTAATTTCTCAATTCTTATTTGGAGAAAAATGAACTGACTCTTTTCTCTCAATTGATCATTTGGCTTTTTTCTATTTAAGGGCTTTGAAATATTTCTACATTATAATAGAATATTCATTTATTTCTCTGTATTTTAAGTTTATTAATAAATAAAAAATATTATATTTTTTAATTAGTTCATCATGTTTTAAATGTTAAATTAAAAATAATTTTCTTGCGCTTTAACTTTATTTTCAACGAAATTTGATTTAATATTTTTATAAACGCATTATTTTAATGAATTAAGTGATTAAATGTATTTAATTTATGAATGACAATTGCGCTTCGTCTTTCCATTAAATAAAATAAATATAATTGTCAATTTATTAAAATTAAACAATAAGAGAAAAAAAAAACCATTCATCACATTGCCCGATTAAAATATATATTTAAAATACTTTAAGGTATTTTTTTATCATAAATATTTTCATTAATTAAAAAATGTGTTTCATATCAAAAATTTTTTGTCACAGTCTTTTAATTTATTCATAAGGATTTTATTTATTTTTAAACCAATTATCAAATAAATTTTGAAAAAAATTATTTCATTATTTTATAAAATAAATTTTGTTTTTTATTATTCTAATCTTATTGCATTCTCGTAACATTGACGATGAAAATATATATATATTTAATAATTTAAGCTCTTTTCTAGGTGTTATAGTGTTTGTCAATAACTTGCGGCGTTATTACAAATTTTTAGTTTCATTTTTCAAATGTGAATGAATTACTAATCTATTATTTTAATCAATTACAAAATTTTAATAAAAAATAGATAAATTTTCTCTTCAGAAAGCTTAAATATATCTAAGAGTATACTAAAGATTCGCTAGAATTATCATAGAAATATTTTTTTGTTTCATTACCATTTAACTATAGATTTTCAAGTAATTAATTTTTTTTTTTTCGTAGTGTATCTTGGAAGTAAAAAATTGCAACAAATTTTTCTTTCCTTTTAAGCACGAAAACATGCTAAATTTTTAATTGTTTTTTAATCTCATTCGCACCGAAAATGTTTTTTATAGATATAGGAAAAATTCATTCTTCTGGGGGTAAGTTTCATCTCTACGCTGCTGAGGAAATTCATTTCAAATATATCTTTTTTTAATTCATCTTTGAGAAGTCAAAGTAAAAATTCACTGTTATAGTTTGTGAATTGATTTAATTACCAGTTGAATCATTTTATTTAAGATTAAATATTAATTCCTAATTTTATTTTTATTGTTTTAATAAAAAAAAAATTTAATATATAAATTTAACGAATTATCTTTAATTTTATAATTTAAATGCACAATTTTGAACAATGTGACATTATTTAAATATTAATTTGTGAATAAACTTTATAAAGTCCAAATCAGAAGCCAAATTTGGGTATTCCACTCTTACTTCAACAGTAATTGATCATATTTTTTATTATATTACTTTTATTATTTTCATTAGATATATTATGAATTATAAAATGCACAGGAAAATTCTGCAAAATGGTGGCACGGTCTCAAGAGAAATTAATTTTTAAAAATGATAAATTTGATAAAATATGTTTCTTACTCTCTAAAAACATACAGTAAAATCTAATATTTCATCATGTCGGATAAAACTTGTAAATAGTCATAAAATAAATTAAACTAGCCGTCTTAAATTCAAGTAAAAAGTTATTGAATTATCTTTTAATTTATGATAAATTTATTTATTTAATATCAATTTCAAAGAAACACTTGTTCAAAAGCAAGCTAAAATTTTTGATTATTACTTCAAGAAATTTCACATCGTTTCGAAAACACTGATGACCGCGAGATTGTAATTTATTCTTCAAAAACTTTCAATAATAAAATAATTATATCACAAAAAGGTGAATTAGCGATATGTTTACAAGTGTCACAAAAAACAGGCAAATTGAACAAATTAAAAACTAACAAGATGATTATCTAAATGAATTTTGAGTATTGAAAAGTAAAATTAATAATTTATTTAGAAATAATTTTAACAAAATTTAATGTATGATTTATCAAAACAGTTAGCTAATTTTTAGATGTTAAAAACTGCCAAAATAGATAGGTTTTAGGTCTTAAAACCCCCAAAATAGGTGCTCAAAAAGGGAAAATAGGTAGCCAAAAAGTTCCTAATTTAAAGGTGTAAAATTGTAAATTTTTCAAAAAAAAAATAAAATAAAACTAAGCTAATTAAAATTGAGATACACAATTTTTAAAATTCAAAAATATTGACAAGAAAGATAGTAAATGAAAAAAAGCCATCATTTAAAAAATAGCTAGAAAGCCAGTTAATTTAAATTAATATTAATCGAAGCTTTATTATTTTTCTTAACTATTTCTATTTTAAATGCTAGTAGACATGATTCAATTATTTTTGTGCTATTTGGTTTTTTTGAGAATTTTTTATAGATTATAATTATTAATTTAATTTTTTTATTTTCGAATATTATTATTAATATTTTATTAAAATTATTAAATGTTTTTTATAAGGCAATTAAGAAAATTAGAAATTAATCTTTTGATTAATTTTCTAATTTAATAGGTTTTACCGATATAATCGCATTTAACACGGTAATTTTTTATATAATTATATATTCAAATTTTTATTTAAAATAAAAGCGTGAACATTCGTAATCCATGCCGCGAGCCGCATTATACTACTTAAATAATTGAATTTCCAATAAATTTTTATAAGTGAGATTCCTCTCTTTCGCTTTAATTCGATTTTTTTTTTGCTTTTCTTTTTTTTCTCCCTTTTATTTTTTTGTTCACTAATGAGTTCGTCAGATCTTTTGTATTGTTTGGTGCAGAGGGATAATTCTAGATTTTTTAAAATACTTTATGTTTTTATACTTGTGGTTTTGATTATAATTTATAGAAAAAACAATTTGTGCATTATTAATTTTGCAGACGAAAATTCTTTTATGGTTTATTAGCATTTATTTATTTTTAGTGGAGTGAATTATTTTAAAAAATTAAATTAATTATAAAAAACAATCACGGGTCATATAATGACGGATAGAAATCATTGGCCGAGCCGAGTTCGTGTTTAAAGTTGCGAAATATTTATTTATTCAAATTTAAAAAATAAATAAGTTTTAAAAAATGTTTTATTTATTTTTTTATGTTTTTTAAATTATTTTATATTATATTAATTTATCTAATTTATTTATAAGACAGTTTCAAGTACTTTAATATATCTATAACTAAATTATTACAGCTTATTGCTTCAAATATGCTTGTCTCAATTTCTTTTAAAATAAATTTAATATTATTTTAAAGTGGGAAATAATTTATTTATAAATTAAATTTACTAAAGAAATGAATAAAAAAAATTTCACTATTTAATTTTTTCTTGTTCTGTTCGCATGCTTCTTTAGTTTAAAAACCGCCATTCTTATAAATTATATTTTTCTTTAAAATTTTTAGGTTTTATTAGATTTTGCACGACCTTGCTTTGAAAGAATTGCATGAATTCTAATAAATTTTGTTAGCTTTTCAAAGAATGATTTTGGTAAAACGATAAAATTTGTTTTCCAAAATTTCGGCAAATTTTTCATTTTTTATACATATTTGAAAATTTTTGCAATTTTTAGAAATTTTTTATGAATAAATGAAAAATTTTTTTTTAAATATACCCCTCCAAAATTTTTGTACAGGCGAATATAGAATGATGTATAAAAACAAAGAAAGAATGAATTGGTGAAACAACTTATTCACATTAGTAACAATATTTCCAATCAAAAATTTAACATATAATTATAAACATTTTTACATTTAATTTTTGTTTAAAGTATGAAATTTGAAGCAATTTTAAAAAAAATTATTTTTTTATAACGATCATATTTCTAAAATTAATGTCTTTTTCTTTTGTAGTTATTGTTATTTAATAAAGTCATTAGACTAATTTATTGTGCTTTTAATTATAATTAGTTTATATATTCAAAGTCATATCATTTTATCAGTTACAAACAGCTGAAAGAAATAGAATTCTAGGTATTTTTGTAAAAGTTTTATCATTCTTAATAAAAAAATTTTTATAATATTAATTTTATATTCATGCAAAAATAATCAATTTTTAGATTGCTTTAATCAAGATTAGTTGGGTTTATTAATCTTTTCAAATTATAAATTTTTAATTTAAACTTGAATACTATCTATTAATTGAAATTATTATTTTTGATTATTTTATATCAAATCAAAGGTTTAACAAATAAATTTTGAAGACAAATTGTTCTGGAGCCGCAGTACTCCAAGTTTTTTTGTTTCAAAATGTTCTGTTTTTTTGCTTGTTTCAAAATATTAAAAAATAAATTGTTACATATTATTAAGGATGATATTTAAATAAATTTAGTAATTTATTCTAAGATAATTGATTTAAATAATTTTTTATATAATGTTTTGTCTCGTGATGTTTTACGTTGGTTTCTGGATAGAGACATTCTAAGTTATACCACCATTTAGAGTAAGGGCGAAGAAAAATAATTCAATTTTTTTTGGCATTCTTTCAGTTTATAAAGCATCTTTTGTCTTAACTTGAATTTATATAATTATCGTGGAATTTTAAGTCTCACCAATGTCCATTTATCATTGAATGGTAAATGTGAAAAACCCGGGAAGTTATTAGATATTTAATTTATAGTAACTTTTTCTATTTATATTTTTAAATGTATTAGTGAAGGAATTAAATCTGAAATTTTTAAGAAATTTTTACATTAAATAAAAAACGGATATTGGATAACTACAGATGATCAACCAAAATTTTAATTTGTTTAGTTAAAAACAGATTATATTAAATAAAAAACGGATATTGGATAAACCTACAGATGATCAACCAAAATTTTAATGATAGAATGAATTGAAAAATTAAAAAATAAAAATCAAAAACTAAAAAATACAAGAAATAGATAAATGCCCTTAGGTTAATAATTTCGTTCAGAAATTATGCAAAAAAGCTAATTCAACAGCATTATATCAAAATTTTTTTTTTAAATTATTCCTATTCTATACATTTATTTTCTGGATTACGGTAGCAACTGCGCAACCAGTGCAGAGGTACACATTCCTACAATGATTCTAGCTGTATGATAATGTAAACAAATAGTATAAAAAAAGTTAATTTTTGTGATATAATATTAAACTTATAATTAATTATTTAAAATTTTCAGATTAAATCATTTAAAATAAAGTTATTTATTAGAATTTTATATTATATGTAATTAAATTGTAAAGAACTGAATGAAAAGGTTATATTTTTTAATACTTTTTGTATTTGAATATTGCAAGATCTTAATAAAAAAACGTTAACAGGCAAAGTAAGGAATATGGAAAATATACAATGCCATTAATAATTTGAAATTTAATAAGAATTCCCAGTTTATGCCAAAATTGTTTTAGTTAAAATAGCAATAATTCAAAGCAAGTATAATTAATGTATCGTAAAATAAAGAAAATTTCATGATTAAAATCAATTTTTTAAAATAATATTTAAAAACTTTATAAGACAGCCAGAAAATATAAATCACATAAGATAAATATAAAAACAATTTATTGCCATTTCATTATTTAATGACCTTTATTTGCTTTAAAATTAAAAAACAAATGTAAAAAGTTAAAGAACATGCCAGTTTATATTCTACACATCATGAAATGAGCCTTTTCTTGCACTGCACATGAGATTATGTGAATTTACATGAACAAAAACAAAATTAACATAAATAAAAAAAAGGATTGCATAATTTTTGAAACTTTTATCTTTATTATCATGGAAATTAAGAAATGTATAGTAACCGTAAAAAAATGGAACAATAAGGACGGATCCCAAGTGTTGTAATACATTTGAAAAAAATATTTATAACATTGTATATCAGTTAATATTAAAAAATTAGAAATATTCAAATCAATTCAGCAACAAGCAAAGAAAATGAACGATATTGAAAATTTAATAAAATATTTTTAATTAAAAATCTTAACACCAAAAAGTTTCGAAATAAATTTATTTCCTTGGCAGCTGTTTTACTTTGAATTTAATATTTTAAAGACAAAAATGCGTTTTTAAAAATAAAAAGTTTCTTTTGGCTCAGGTGGAAAATTATGCTGGGCTCATTTAAAAAAACATAACATTGGTTTTAAAGATAATGTTTTAAACCGTTTAGGTTTAACTGTTTCCAGAATTTGTTAGTATTTTTAAACAGTTTCCGTTTGGCTGTTTCCAGAATTTTGCTTAATATTTTAAACCGTTTCGGTTTGAGTTTCCAGAATTTAGTCAATGTTTTAAACCGTTTCCTTTTAACTGTTCCCATAATTTTGTAAATTTTTAAAAACACGTTTACGTTTAACTGTTTCCATAATTTTGTTTATGTTTTAAACCGTTTAGGTTTAACTGTTTCCAGAATTTGTTAGTATTTTTAAACAGTTTCCGTTTGGCTGTTTCCAGAATTTTTCTTAATATATTAAACCGTTTCGGTTTGTGTTTCCAGAATTTAGTCAATGTTTTAAACCGTTTCCTTTTAACTGTTCCCATAATTTTGTAAATTTTTAAAAACCCGTTTACGTTTAACTGTTTCCATAATTTTGTTAGTGTTTTAAACCGTTTAGGTTTAACTGTTTCCAGAATTTGTTAGTATTTTTAAACAGTTTCCGTTTGGCTGTTTCCAGAATTTTTCTTAATATATTAAACCGTTTCGGTTTGAGTTTCCAGAATTTGGTCAATGTTTTAAACCGTTTCCATTTAATTGTTTCCAGGATTTTGTTCTTTTTTAAAAACCTTTTCATTTAACTGTTTCCAGAATTTGGTTAGTATTTTTAAACCGTTTCCGTTTGACTGTTTCCAGAATTTTGGTTAATATATTAAACCGTTTCCGTTAGAGTTTCCAGAATTTTGTTAATATTTTAAATCGTTTCCATTTAACTGTTTCCAGAATTTGGTTAGTATTTTTAAACCATTTCCGTTTGACTGTTTCCAGAATAAAACCCGTCCGAAAAATTTTTTATTACCGATCTCACCCTCAAACTCTTGAAAAATCGCTGCTTTTGTACTTGTTTCCTCGGGAGCGCCAAATTGTGCTTTTTCTTTGACTTAAGACAGGGACGCAATTCGACCAAACACAGAGTAGACCAATGTAAAATTCAAACAATTTTAATTTCCACAAAAAAACAAATACTATGAGAAACAATTTAATGAATATCGATTTTAAAGTCAATGAAATTGGGCGGCACAAAACCAATAAAATTACCAGAATGAGAATAATAAAATTGGAATGAAAAGATGGAAAAAAACAAAACAAAAAATACAATTTAAATGAGAAAAAACGCGAACAAGACATTATGCCAAAATAAATTTAAAAAAAATTCACTAATATAAAAAGATAAAAAACTCAATATGAAGTCTTTTTTATAAAAGTTTAATTCCATACTCACAATCACACAATTAATAAGTAATAAATCCCATCCATAAATGGCGCACAAAAATCCTACAGAGCTTTTTACGTATTTCTTCAAAATCCAAGGGATTTTGACGTTTTTTTATCAAATCTTTATCTATTGCTTTGCCCGATAGTTTATATACAACACCTAGTTTTATAGAAATTGCATTTTTATTTAATTGTTTATCATTTTAAATAATCATCTTCTCTTTATTTTATATTCATCTTTTTAATTTGATATATTCAATTATTGAAATTTGTTGAAAGAAAAATATTTTAAAAAGTCATATTATTTAAAATTATATCATTTAATTATCTATGACCGGAAATTTATCAGCATTATAAACCAATCAATTATATAAATTGAGCTTTCTTCGCTCAAACAAGAAAGTTACCCAAATCTACGATAAAAACCAATTAATTATTTTATATTTAAGTGTTTAAAATAATTTGGCACTCGAATTTAAAAGATTTAATATAAATTTGTAATCATATTTATCCAAAAATAGAAATTTTAGTGTTATTAATAAATTCAGTAAAAAACACTTAATTAAACGATATTTAATAGAATATGAATATATTGTAATAAATTCAAGAGTGTTATTTATTATGATAAATAAAAAAAATATCACAAATAATTTAAATATTTAGAATGAAATGGCTTAGGTTCAATTAAAAAGCATGAGTTATTTATAATAAAGGTATATTAAATATTATATTTTTCGCTTACGATTATCATCTTTAACAATTCTGGGAGGAAATTAGCAAATCGTAAATTTTAGCGCATTCGGGATTAACAAATTAGATTTTTTAACAATTTTGTGCGGCGCTTTTTTTAAGAAACTTGGGAAATGGGCGAGGGATAAGGTCCGGCGGTGCCGTTAGGCTCCACCGAGTAATTTTTAATGCGATTTGTAACAGCTTTTTGTACAAAAAAAACAAATTTTGCCACATTTTCTTGATAAAATAGTGATATTATGCCATAAAAAATTCAAAATTATGAGCATGTTTTAGATCAGAACAAATTGGGTACTACCTCAAAAATAAATATTCTGAGATTTTATTTAATAATTTTAATATTATTATTATTATTTATCACTTAGAAATTTACTAATAAATTACTTAATATGTAGATCCATAACAACATTAGATAATAATTATATTAATATCACACAAAAATACGCACATTTATAATTAAATGTGCAATTAACTTAGTATTAAAAATAATACAACAAAGGTCATTTAATGGACTGTTGTTTGTCATCAATCAACCTGAGATGACAAGAAGATTTAAAAGATGAGGATACAAGAAAAATGCCAAAGGTTATGTAAACTAAAAAAGTAAAAGTTAAAAAGAATTATTTTAATCATAAAGCGAATATAATAATAGTAATAAAAATTGAATGGGAGCAATTAAAAACAAAGGCCAAATTACCTTTAAATAACAAATTTTTTTTAATTATAAATAAATCCTACTGGAAATACAATTAATAAATGTTAAAATATTCAACACAATTTGGCATTTGACCCTCTTTCGCCCATTCATAGGCAATATTCCCAGTATCCAATTTTGTTGTTTTTGACTTTAATCTCAGTTTTATTTATCATAAGTTGAGCCCATAAGAATAAATGAATAAATATTTTTGGCAAATTTTTTTTTGCAACTTTTAGGTTTTTGCTCATTTTGCCATTTTACACAAAGTAATAGATTAGTGTAAAAATAAATATTAACTTATTAGAATATCCAAATATCTTTTTTAGTACTCAAATTATTGGCAAAAGGTTGAAATTATCAAAACAAACAAAAAAATTTTTTTTTGTATTTTGTGCACTTTTTTCGTGATTTTTTTTCACTTTTAATGCAAAATTTGCATTTTTCAGAAATCAATCTTAGAGAGCAAGAAAAATGTTAGGCTAAAAAGCATCGAAATGATTTTGATAGCGCGAAATGGATAAAAATGAGACTTTTTTGTTAAATTCGCAAATTTTGTGAAAAGTTTTTTTCATTTTTTTGTGACATATTTTGCATTTTTGTGATTTCAAGGCAATACCAAAATACAGCAGAGAAGATAGGAAACAAGAATAGAAAAATATTAATTCCATAAAGAAAAAAAACAATATTTATACATTATATTTAATTAAAAGAGAATATTATTAAATACTTTTACGACAGTCTTAAAACAATTTAAATTTTTTAGTTTAAATACGAAAAAGTTTTCATTTTTATGTTAAGGACTGAATTTGGATGAATTTATAAACGTAATTTATAGATGCAATTGTTTTCGCGTAAGATTATAGAAGAAACAGAATTAATTGCTATGATCATAAAAATAAGTGACGTTAGTAAAACAGAAGGAAATTTTTAGGAATTTTACACACTAAATTTTAAAAATTAATATTTAAATAGGATCCAAAACAATAAGGTGAACGAAAATTTGGGTGCTAAGAAAAAATAAAACCAAAGTAAATAAGTTGTGTCACAAAAATAACAAATAAATTTATTTTGCAAAATTTCATATTGTTCAAATAAAATTTAAAAAATAAAATCAAATTTCCTAACAAATCGATTAAACAGATAATTAATTAATTTAATTATAAAACAGCTTATTATTTGTAGAATCAAAAATTTGAAGAAATAAAAATTTTCATTGCAACGTGACAACGGGCTTTTTCTTTAGTTCCCCCCCCCCGCTCTCCCGCTGCTATCCACACCCTCCATCTCTGTTGGCGTTTATGCACAACTGCGCATAAATTGATCTACCATAAATAAATGAAATCCCAGAATTTTCAGCACTTAATTTATTATTATAATTTCTTTTTAAATAATAATAATAATAGCAATTCATAATCTATCCAGGTTTATCAATCGAATAAAACGTTAAAATTTTTAAAAACATTCCTTAAAAATTCATTAGAACAAAGATAATAATTGCCAATTAAACCGTTTGACACATAATAACATGTACGCAACATACTAAATTTTCCGCTCGATGTCACACAAACGGTCAACAATGCTTTGCAATTGTTCATTCAATTGCACTGGAATGGCATTGTTGTTGACTTTTCGTTCAATTGCTTCAAGTCATTGCAGAATAAAATTAATTGTGATTTGGTCAGTTATTTAATCTTAATTGGAATTCAAACATTTTATAATAATGCTTATTCGTTATAAAATGAGATAAATTTTATGTTTAAACAATCTACAAATAGTTTTATATAAATTTAGAAAAATCAAAAATAAAATATACATGAAGATGAATATGCATAATGGTAAAATGGTAATTTTGATTTAAAGTTAAATTAAGCAATGAATATCAGATTATTATTGAGAATTTAATGATTTATTGTAGAACATTCTGCTTAAATTTTAATTTTCCAAATAAAAGTTATTCCAAAAAAAATTTTATGGAAATTAACATAATTCTCAATTCCGATATTTATTTTGACTAAATATTAATCTCAGAATATTTCTTATTTACATCTCCTGCAATTTGTTCATTTTCTTTTATTGATTAAGACTTATTTTTATGTTAGGGAGTAAATATATAAATTAATTTTTCATTCCTTTACGAATAATAATAAAATACAAATTTCAATATCTAAAATCAGTCTTTTTCCTTATAAATTTTATAATTTATGTTTTATATTATTCTTTTTTTTGGTTCTACTTTTATTTGTTAGAAGATATTGAAATGTAAAAAAATTTTTTATATAATTTTAATACTTATAGCAAATTTATTGCAAGATCAACTAGCTAACTGCTAACTGTAATTAGCGATGCTGAACGTGTAATTGGGGGAGGCACACAAAACGACTCGATTTTTCGAAAATGTTTATTATCTTTTTTGAATTATTAATTATACTAATTTAATTGTGAATATGAATTTAATTTAAAGGTTATGTAATAAAATATTAATAATATCATTATTTTTTACATTCATTTTTTTTATGTATTTTTGGCTATTCATTGTTACTCTGCCTTTGCTTTTTCACTATGCAGCCATGCAAAAAAATAATACTGTCAATTTTAAGTTAATAATTGTTCTAAAATACCTATGATTTATTTTATTTTTTAGTTTAAAATCCTTAAGAAGCGATTTTTTGCTTTAGTGCAATAAGGTTATTGTGTTAAATATAATAAATTTAATCTGGTTATTTCTCGTATTGACAATTAAAATTTACCAATGATTTCATTAATTTTGTTTTTGCCATCTATCATAAATAAAATATTAAATTTACATTTTCGATACTTTTAGGTTTGAGAATTGTGAACTTTTAATCAAATAAATAAAATGTATAATCTTTTAATTTTACGTCAGCTATTTTGCAAAATTTTAACTGAAAGACGAAATAAAAATTTGTTGGTTTCTATCAATTATAAGTTAAAGAGATTTAACGTTATATTTCAATGTGAAATATAATAAATAATTTAGAAAGCAAAAATATTTTTAATACGAATATAGAGCTTTCCTTCCGTATTCAGCTTTAATAACTTGTGGAAATGATGTTTGAATTTGTAATTTTGATTGAAGTTTGATGATTTATCCCGCTGATAAATGTTCACAGGCTTCATCGAGTTATTTTTTAGTTATGGGTAAGATAAAGAGGAAAGACGGAAATAAAACAAAAAAAATTTATGTTACAAAATGCATTGCTATTTTTCAATTAGAAAACAAATAATCAAGAAATTTAAAAGAAGTAAAATAAAAAATATGACAAGCTTCTTTACTATCAAGCCATAAAATGATATAATATTTTTGATTAATTAAATATTATTTTAAATTATATTATAATTTTCGATTTTTTCCATTTCTATTTGAAATATTTTAAGTAATATTTTATTTTAACTCTTTTTTTATTAAAGATTAGTTTTATGATTTCATATTTTTAATTTTTTCTTTTTATATTCATAAATGATCCAATGTATATTCATTTTAGCACAATAGATAATTTTTTGCTATTTTTATATTCTTTTAGTTTTTAATTCAAAAATAATTATTGATAGCAATTTTTTTCTAAGGTCCAATGCTGCGTTAATTCGATAATTGGTCCATCAGTACTGCAAGCCTTAATAAATTTATTTTATTGATTTCTCTTTTGTTTATATATTATTATGATGATATCATTCTGGCTAGTAATTTTAGCTTTTTACTAAATAGATTAAATGTTTTGTCACTGGTAATATTTATTAATGCAGTAATATATATTTTATTTCTTTATAACTTTTTTGTTTAAAGCTATTTATATTTTAAAAATGTATTAAAATATATCGTTGTTAAATAACAAATACTAATTAATTTAAGTGATCTTTATTCATTAATTTTAATTAATTATGAATATAATTAAAACGAATGTATCGAAATAATATTATCTATCGTCTTATTGAGTTTTTTTAATAATATATTTATTTATTATGATATGATTAAACTAATTTTATTTTAAAATGTTTCATACGTAAATTCGCCATATATTTTTTAAAATTTTAATTTGCTTTATATTTATTGATTTATGTTTGAAGAGGAATATTCAATTTTTATTTCTTGGAATATTTACATAAATTTATTTATGCATTTTGTTTAATTCTTTTTTAGTTTTATATGAATTTGTGAATTGGTCTTCAAAAAGTTGCGAAATTTTAAGTTAAAATTTTTGAAAATTCTAATTTTAATGAATTATTAAAAATCCAAATTAATTTTTTTTTTGAAAAATGAATTAATTTGTTTGAGTATTTCTTGATATAACACATCCATACGCCTTGAAAATTTAATTAAATTGAAAGTGTTAATAGTCCAATCATTGACTTAAAGTGAGGAAAATTTTCATACAAATCGTTTGATTGGATTGATTTGTGTTGTTGTAGGAAATTTCAAGAATTTATTGTAAACTCAAAAAATTTAGTTTGTAAATTATTATAACATCTCTGTAATTCCAGTATTCTTTTATATTATTCTTATCTGATTTTGCATTTGAAGAAAATTGAAAATAAAAATATAAATATTTTTGAAAATAATATACTGCCTATTATTCCTTGCAAATTGTAATTAATTTGTTAATTAAGACTATTTTATAATTTATCAGTATTTTTGTTTGATGTTTTAAAGCGGTTAAATTTTAAATTCAAAATTATATTCATTTTCTATCATGCCATACTATGATTTTGATAACTATTTTGTAATTTGAATTACATATTTATTATTTTAATCCTATTATAATATACATGCTCATTTGAGATTCTCGGACTTAATTTAAGATTTAATGTTTTTTGAAGTGAAAAATGGCCTAATTCTAAAATATGATATTCTCATTTTCTGATTCTCTTCAATCGCTGTTTAGGCTTAAAAAGCATGAAAAAATAATTATTACTCCAAATAATGTGCTATTAGTAATCGAAAAGGTTGATTATTTACTGGAGAAAAAATTATCTAATTTCGTAAAAATGTAATTTTATCAGTTGCACAATTTATTACCATCACTTTACATATATACCCACAGAGGAGGGTACAAAAAACCGATGTCTCTTTAATTTAATGTGCATCGTTAAATAATAGTTATATTGTGTAAGTTAATGTTTTTTTTTTCTTCTGATTAATTCTAATCCTACGTATTATTTCAAAATTTTTATTTTTAACAATTAAATATAAATCTTTAGATTTATTTTTTGGTAGAGTTTTTAAATAACGTTTATTTGGATTTATATCAATTTTTTAATACTTGTCAACAATTTTGTGTTTATTTTTGTTTGCCTCTTCTGGCAAGTTTGTGAGAAGGTTATTAAATTTTCTGAAATCAATTGTCATCCTGTGCAGTCAAAAATCAACGTTGGTGCAATTTGTTTAAAATAATTGTTAACTTTTAATCTATTAAAATTAAGTTTTCATTTAACTTTCATAATATCTTAAATTGTATTTATTTAAAAATTAAATACAAATTACTGGCACTAAATTATTACTCTAAAATTTGTTTAACTTTTAATATAACTATTATTTATATTCAGGAATGTTAATTCTTCTTGTAGGTTGACCTGGTTTGCTTTTCAAAAGTTCCATTATATTTCATATGGTCCGTCAAAATAAGCAAGCAACGTTTCGCATTGGTTTTTGAGGCTACACTAGCCTTTGCTCTATATCTAATTCCTTTTTAAATGTTAATTATATTATTTAAATTTATTTTTTATATCGGTTCTACTGCTTTTAAATAACGTGAAAGATAAAACAACTACATTATGAAAATTTATTTATTTTTATTTTATAGAAATAATTAATAATTTTATTATGTTTTTTATGAATATTATATTCAATTAAAATATATACACACTTAAATGAAATCTTTTATGTCCTTATTGAATGCGTTTTTTTGTTATTTATTTTTTATATATTCGTATGTGTAAATTTCTAATTTTGTTTCATCATATAGGAGAAGACAATTAATTATTTAAATATTCCTTGGTATTTTGCAACCTTTTTGTTTTATTTTAATCACTTTTAAATAGAGTTGGTCGGGACCGGGAAATTTGACAAAAAACGGGACCGGGACTTGCCGGGACCAGAAAAGTCGGGACCGGGACCGGGACCAAGTTTTTTGACCGGGACCGGGATCGGGACCGCGAGAAAAGCCGGGACCGGGACCAACCGGGAATTTTTCCAAGAGAAAATTTTTGGGGGAGGGATTCGAAGAATTTTTCCATTATTCATTGGAAATTTTTAAAAAAATTTAATTCGGGGGGGGGGGCAGGCGTCTTGGAATTTTCTGAGTCCCAAAATTCTGGATTTTTTTAACAAATTTACAATCTCTTAAAATTTTTAAATCACTGTTTTAGTGGCAATGTTTTTTCAAAAAACTTTTTGGAACATTGGGGGGGGGTCCGGCGGTGCCGATAGGCACCGCAGGAAAAATTTTGAAAATTTGAGTGAAATATGTTAACTGAATTTATCAAAAAATGACCAAATATTTGATTAATTTGTGGGGTTTTAGGCTGTTAAAAATGAAAAAAATAATAATTTTTAAGTTGAATGTTTTTATTAATTAATTTCAATAAAAATAATGGTAAAGAAAATATAAAAAAGTTTTGTTTCCATCGAGGAATTGAACCCAAGAGACAAATAATGAAAGTCAGAAGGTTTAGCCACTAGACAACATAACGATGTAAAAATGCAATTAAATGAATAAATAATTTAATTTTTTCTCAAAAATTTCTCCTTCTCACCAATTCCCTTCTCTTTTCTCACCCAGACCCCCATTCTTACCAGTGCTTATTTAGTCCCGCCGGGACCGGGACTGGCAAAACCGGGACCGGGATTTCTGTTTTTCCAAAAACCGGGATCGGGACCGGGACCGGGACCTGAAAAACCCGGGAATTCCCGTCCCGGTCCCGATCCCGGTCCCGGTCCCGACCAACTCTACTTTTAAATTTAATTTTAGAATACAAATATTAATTACTTCATATACATTGGTTTGCGATTGGATACAAAAAATAGTATCGTCAATTTTATGTACCTGTGCCAATTGATTTTAAAATTTTTCGTGCCCTCATGCGTCTATTCAGCTTTGATAATTTATTATTTGCTTTTGATAATTCAGAAATTGTTAACATTTGCAATACCAAAA
Organism: Heterodera schachtii; assembly: GCA_023374025.1. Lineage (NCBI taxonomy): Eukaryota > Metazoa > Nematoda > Chromadorea > Rhabditida > Heteroderidae > Heterodera > Heterodera schachtii. The sequence continues at coordinate 314,833 of SIJG01000033.1, read as the reverse complement.
ATAATAAATGTTTTTATTTTTGAAAAATACGGTTGAGTTTCAGTTTGTTTGCGGAGAATAACTGTAAATTTTATAAATATCTACTTCTTAGAGATACCTTTAAAAGTTTCGACTTTACTTAAATTTCATGTTTATTAATTTAGCTTATGTGTTAATAGCAACTTCATCAATAAATTAGTAAATTTATTTTACAAATCGCGAATTATTTGAATAGATATTTACTTAATATAAGTGATTCGTTTTTATTTGTTGAAAAGACATTAACTTTGACTAAATCAAATAAATGGTTCTTGATTTGCTTTTTTTTAATGTGTTGCAAATCTAAATATCCTTTTCTGTTTGTTGTCGTTTAAGTTGCCTTAATTATTTTTATTGAATTAATTGTCTAATAAATGTATTTAATTTATCGAAAAGTAGAAAATAAAACTGCTTATTTAAGATGTCAGAGTATTATTTTTCTTTAAAATTATATCATATATTATTTCTATGAGTTTTTCTATTTTTTGAAATATATAAACAGATAGATTAATTTTTAGAATATAATTAAATTTTGTTAATAATGGCGTTTTAGAATTTTTTTCAATAAATTTTAAGATCTTTTTTACGTAGCAATTACTTATTAGTTCTACATTCTTTCAAGTTTTAAATAGGTTTTTCTTGAATGATTTTTGCAGTTCTAAATTTTATTGCAAAATAAATTAACATATTGTCAGTCAACTGATACTTTTCATTTAATTGATAGATTTTTAATTTTATAAATAATAAAGATTCTTACATTTGAGGTTAAATTTAAAGATCTTTTATTAATTTCAATGAAAATAACAGTGTTGAACAAATAATTAGTTATATTATAGTTTTGTTTTTATAAAAATGATTAAATGTAATAATTTTTTATTATTTTATTTGGAAACGAATATTTCATCATCTTTGTAAAATTATAGCTCACAAATGTACTGATTTTTCTTATTTGACCTTAAACATATATTACAATACAAAAATGTATTTATTTAATTTGTTTATTAAGATTTAATTTAATTTTTATTTATTTTAAAAAAAAGTTGAAATTCCTTCTGCGAATGTTTTCCCATTTGCATAAATTCACTTTTTAATTAATATTTGAGGACAGTGAATTTGCAAATTTCAAATTAAAATTAAAAAATGAAAAAAAAAATTCGGTTTTTTGGGTAAGAATATAAATGTTTCAGTACAAATAAGAAAAATCGGGGCAAATTATTACAAATTATAGTTATCAAAAACACAATTTATCAGACTTTGGCTGTGAAAATAAAACAATCGAAAGGTTTTTATGAATATTTGGCAAAGAATGGCAAGAAAATATACAAGAAAATGAACGAAATCAAAACCGAACTATTGGACAAAATAATTGGCAAAATCACTTTATTAATGGCGAAATTAATGCACATTTATTACTGGAAAAACATGATCAATTTTTTAATGAAAGTTTGGAAGTGGAAGAGGAACAGAATGAAGAAATGTGTGCAAATGATGGTGATGAATTGGAACAAATGTCAGAAAATGTTAGACAAATTTGTGATCAATTCCAATTTTTAATGATAAACATAAATTGGAAATTATGTAAAAATTCCTTAAAATAAAAGCGAAAATTAAGCAAATCGGAAAGAAATATTCAAAAGAAGAATGGAATAGAATTGAAAGAAAAATTTGAAAAAATTGGGTGTAAATCGGCCGAAAATTTACAAATGGAAGAGAGAATTTGGACTTATGATGAACAAAAATAATTCAAAAAATAGTAGCAAAAAATTGGGAATAAATATCAAAAGCATTTATAATTGGAAAAAAGAATTAAAAACTGGGCAATCATTGAAAAAATTGAAGAGAAAAAAAAGAAACTGTTGAAAAATATTTAAATATAAAAAAAAAATTTTATGCAAATGGGAAAACATTCGCAGAATGAATGGAATGAATTTTATGCAAAAATTAACAAATGTTTGATGTGGTGCTAGGTCGAACCGAAAATAATCTCAGTGTGGGCGAACCGAAAATAGTCTCAGTGTCAATAAAAATATTTAAATTTTTTATTTTAAAGCAATGTTTTTTTAAATATGATAATAATGTTAAAAAATTTTATAATAAAACAATAATGTAAGTCAGAGCTTTAACTTTTCTTCAATGTTTTTTCTTCATAGATTCTGCTCAAAATAAATGTTAACTTTCATACCATTAAAAAATACAAATAATTTTTGAATTGTAACATTAGGGAAAAAAAGTATAGTGATGAAGTAAAATTTATAGGAAAAATGCATTAAACGAACGAAGAAGTTAAATTTACTAAAATTTGGATGAAATTTCAGAAGAAAATTAGTAGATTTGTTTTTTTTAATGAAAAATCATCTACAGTAGTATGCTTAATCTATCAATTTGATGGCTTCAAGATTTAAAATTAAAATTTTCGTTCGGATTTAATTTTTTTTGATCGGGAGTGAGAAAATTTAAATATTTTTATTGACATTGAGACTATTTTCGGTTCGCCCACACTGAGATTATTTTTCGGTTCGCCTACACTGAGACTATTTTCGGTTCGTCTCACCACGGTTTGATGTTAGTTATAAAACAATTGAAAGATGGGCCAAGAAATTCGACATAAATCAAAATTTTCAAAAGGTAAAGAAGCATTTTAAGAAATTTTTAATGTTATTTAAACTTATTGCACCAATTTAAATTGTTTTTCAGTGCAAAAAATTAACCCAAGCATTCCGATTTGAGATTATTTGGATCACTCCAAATTCTTTGTTCTTTATTTGAAATTTTAATAAAATTTTTCAAAATGATTGTTTTTGACCCCAAATGAGTGCTGCTTTTTCTCAGCCAAATCAAGGGCGTTTCCAAACCCTTGGCTTCAGGGGGGTGATGGGGCTGAAGTCAAAAATTCGTTTGGTATCCATTTTTTAAAAATATGGTAAAATGAGAGTCCGGTGCTGCCGATAGGCGCCGCCTGGAAAACTTTTAGTATTTTAATGAAATTTTGTTAAGAAAATTGCTTAAAATAAAAAAAAATGTACTGAACTTTTACTTTTTTGGATTTCGTGCATACGCCCTTCAGCCAAATGTTGATTGAAAATTTTCAGTTGGGAGCCCTTACTGTGGTTAAAACGCTTAATTAATGGGAAGCATAATGAATGATAAATAAAATGGAGGGCGAAAGATTTTTAGGCTTTAAAGTTTGGGTTTATATACAAAAAAAGTTCCATAATACCTACGTTGTTTAACACATTTATTTTCTTAAACAAAAATTTTGCTTTTTCAGATGTTAAAATTTTGAAAATATTATATAAATCCAATATAATAATATCCAATGAAAAACTTCTTTGCATCGCCCATTAATTTGGCTATGTATTTCTATAATGAGCTTATTGGAATTCCCAATTCTACGGAAATATAGCGGTCGGTGAGCTTTGGGTTTGTTTTTCCATTTGATAATATTGCTTCATCGTTTAAATTCTTTCCCATTCCGTCCGTCAATGTTTTACAACAGATGCTGATTTTAAATTTTAAAATTTCAAATTTAAAAATCCACAATTCTGTAATATTCAGTACATTTCTTTTTGGCTATTACAATTTGGGATAAATTGAAAAGTCAGAACATTTGGGAGCAAATAATTTTACAAAAAATTGAATGGAATATTCGTGGCAAAAGCGAAATAAAATTAATAAATTATTACAAAAAAATTTTGTAATTTTTAAGAAAATTCATTTTATTATAATAAAAAAACTCATTTTTTAGAAAATGAAATTGGTTTTATTATTACTAGCTTATTAATGATTCAAAATGCAATTGATCAAGCGTTATCCGTTAAATTAAAGCAACCGAAGGGATTTTATGAAATATTTGGCGAAGGATGGGGCGAAAAAGCAAAGGAAAATGGAATTGACCAAAGCGATAATTCCGACAAGAACCCAAATGACCAAATTCAGCAACAAAATTTGACACAACAATTTGATCAAATTTTGCTGAAAATTTGGAAGTGAAGAAAAAAATTCAAATGGAATGTGATTAATCGGAACAATTGGCAACAAATGATGGACAAATTTATGATCATTTTTCAAGCAAAATTGACAAAAAGAAAAGAGAAATTGTGGAAAAATTCCATAAAATTAAAGAGAAATTTAAGCAAATGAGAAAGAAATATTCATCAAGTGAAAGGAAGAAAATTGATAGAAAAATTGTACAAAAATTGGGAGTGTGTTACGAGAAAATTTAAGAATGGAAAAGAGCATTTGGAATGATGAAAATTCATTTTTAATCGGATGAGGAAAAACGTAAAATAATAAAGAAATTTGGTCAATTACAAAACATATTAAAAATGAAATCAAAAGAAATATTGGATGGAAAAAGAGAAAAATACCAAAAAATAATAGCAAAACATTTGGGAATTGTTATTAGCAGTGTTAATAAATGGAAGAAACAATTAAAAAATGGACGGTGAAAATACAAAAAATTGATGAGCAAAAAATAGAAAAAACATTCACGGAAGGAATGGAAAGAATTTTATGTAAAAATTCAGCAATTATTTGGTGTGAATTTTAAGACAATTGAAAAATGGGCCAAGAAAATTTGTGCCAATCAAAATAATTCAAAAGGTTAAATTTAAAAATTTTTATTTGCTAATTTGATTATTTTATTCTTTTTTTAATATTACACAAGGCAGAAACTTTAATCAAAAGCTGAAAAAATGGAAATGGTGAACAATATTATCAAAAGAAAGAACAAAATCCGAAGATAAAAGCACACGAAATTGCTGAAATTTTAAAGATAAACCAACACACATTAAGAAAATACATATCCAAATTCAACGGATGAAGAAAGCAATTAAGATATTTTGAAAAGGATATTCTTACGATTTTATATTTTATTTTTTTATTTAAAATATTTAATTTCTTCTTATATTTTTATCGAGTAAAATTTATCCCATCCAATTACTGAAAAATAAATCTATAAAAACATTTTTTTCTCATTCTGTAAATTTTCAATTCTTCTTCTAACTATTATTATTAATTATACTTTTTTTAATATAATTTTAGATAGAAATTGTGTATTTGCTCAACTGTAATATTTTCATAAAAATACTTTAGAGCTATTATTAAGCTCTTTGGATTTGCTGTTCAAAATATACATGCGGATTTTATAATTTATTCTGAACTATTTTTTCTTCATTAAATTGTTTCTTCTCTAAGTGAATTTATTCAACTTCTGAGCAAAAAAAAATGTTTAGTCATTGCATTTTTAGCTTTACGCCCAGTGGGTTTATCTTTTTTATTATTGTTATTTATATTATCATTGTTGCAAATTAAAGAAAAACATTATTGTGGTGGCAAATAATATACGAAGCTAAAGCACCAGATAATTTTTAATTGATTTTTAATTTTATATTTTGCCAAAAGCAAAAGTTTGCCAATTTAAATAGATTGATGGCCGAGAAAAAATGTATATAATGCTGAAACTCTTTATTTTCAATTTTTTTTACATTTTGCCGCAATTTTATATATTTGTTACAAATTAAAATAGTTTAATTTAATGCTAAATTAAATAGAATTATTTTATTTAAAATTGATTAATAAATTAAAATTATTTGTTATTTTATTGGTTCTAGTGCGTTTCTTAAAATTGCCACCCACCTAATTTGAAGAAAATCTTAAAAAATTTTGAAAACTTGAATAAAATTTTTAATTTTTTTAAAAACATGGGAAAATTAAATATTATTTTTAACTAATAAAAAAAATTTCAAATTTTTTTATGCTTTTCAAAACTTTTATGGCTAAAAAATTTTAACTTTTAATTTTTAAACTTTAATACACTCTTTTTTTTATATTTTGTAAAAAATATAAGTATTAATATTCTGTATAAAATAAATAAAATTTTAATGATACCATAAAATATTGATTGCTTGTTACATTTCTTATTTTAAAAATATTTCTTCAAAAATTCTAATTTCTCTTAGAATTTTCGTTGAAATTTCTCATTAAGTTTTAAAAAATTAATTTTTGAAAATTTTTTAGACAATTTTCAAGGACGGTAGTTTTTACGAAACGCACCAGCACGATTTTATTGAACAATCAAGGACACTTTAATTTATATTTAATGAAATTTTTCATTCTATACATTTCAATTTTTAAATGCACTAATTACTAATATTCTTAATATTTTTTTTATTTATTATTTCTTCTTCGTTCGTCTTTTTAATTATAAAAAAAATTTAAACAATGCTTAATGTTTACCATTAAACTTTTATACTGTTTTTTAATAATAATTTTATTATTTATTATATAGCGATTTTATCATTTGATTTATAGTCTTAGATATTTCGTTGACGTTTTTTACTGGACACCTTTACTTGTTCAAAAACATTTTATAAATTCTTTGTCTTTTAATTTTCAATTTTATTAATTTTTCAAATATGCAAATGTCCTATTGATTATAAAAAGTAATGCCTTATATAAACACAGCTAAATTTTTAATAATAAAGGTTATATTGTGAAGTTGTTATTGATTGACTCGTCATAAAATAAAATATTTTATGTATACGCTTTTAGTTTATTGTTATGTTAAACTTTTATATTTTCCGTAATGTGTTTGATTAGAATTTTTAATGATTTTTTAAGTAGTTTAATGTTTCATTAAGTAAACGACTTAAATTTTATGTTGTTTGATATTATTTTATTCCTATAGAATAATTTTCATCCAAAATTGGATTTAACATAATTTTTTTTTATTACGTTTATTTTTTGTATCAATTTTTGTAATTATTCGGGTCTTAGGTATTTTGAAAAGTTCAACACTAGAATATTTGTGAAATTAATTATTTAGAATGATTTTTCATATCCGAATTTACTTTTATAAAAATTATTTGGTTAATTTGCTTTTAAAAATTAGTTTACTTTAGTATTAGTCATTGTTTAAATTAAATATATAAATCATAAAAATAAAAGGCTATCTTTTACGATGAAGGATTCGCATCATATTCTTAAAATTTATAATTAGCTTTATATATTCATAAATTAAATTTTAACTTAAGTAATCTAATATCTAAAAGCTTCGATTCAAACAAAAAATCTCTCGTTCTCTTGTTTTCGACATCCTTTTTTAATTTTTTTCATGCATGTTCTGACATTTAGTAATAAAAAAGAATTTAAAGATATAAATAATTTAATAAATCTCTTTTTATTTTATTATTATTTTTTATGCCGTATTTAATTTCTACCCCTATTTGCTAATTAGAATTCTTTAATACTTTCAACAAATATTACTATAAATATTTTAATTATTTTTTAAATTTTCCCAACATAGGAACTATATGAAAACGAAAAATAAAATTTGAGAAAATTAATAAAATACTTATATTAATTTAAATTACAAAATTTGCAAAAGTTTTTTCCTTGTTCTTATATCTTTACGTTTTTTGTCAATTAGTTTGGTAGTGATTTTAAATGTTAATTTTAAGTTTATTTATATATTTAATTGTTTTGCAGTGCTGTTAATTCTTGAAGCTGGCATAGAATTTTTAATAATTTTTTAAAATTTCTTTGTATAAAATCTTAAAAACCGGATCATTCAGCTACTTCATGCTTAACAAATTTCCTTGCATCGTCTTAAAAATTTTCACTTATAAGTATGTTTTGCTCATTTACTTTTGATTTATTACGAAATATTTTTGAAAGTTTCATTTGTTTATTTAGAATTTGTCAATTTTAGTTTAAATAAATATTTATGCATTTTACTTTGTTTGTTTTTTAATTTATAGGAGTTATTTTTTTATTTTTTAAAGTCACATAAAAATTAGAAAATTTCTTGTAAAATTAACGAGCCCAACCCAATCTTTTGAGTTATTATAGAGCCTATGTGATTTTTATAAAAAAAAATTTTCATTTGACTTGAATATTATTACGTAATCTTTGTCGAAAAAACAGAAACTCCAAAATTAGTTACAATAATTTTATTTGCTTATTGTTTATATTATTATTTTTTATTTATTTACTGATTCATGATATTTATTTTTTTCCTTTTATACTTTAAGCCTAGTAAGTATTATTGAATTTTTATATCAAGTAATTAAATAATATTTTGTTATTAATGTTTAACACTGTTTATTGAGCCAATTTTTATTACTCATTTGTGAATTTTTATCTAATTATTTCAGTTGAGTATTTTAATATTTATTTTAAAATTATTTTTTTTTTAAATTTTATTCTTGATTTTTCTTAATTAAATATATATGTCTAAGATTTACTTAATTTTTATTTTATATTAATTTAAATTAATATCTTTAGAAAAAAATTGTTCTTAAATATAAAATTTATTCCGTATTTTTTATTTTAATGTATGTATTATATAAAATAATTTTTTAAGTTCATCTTTTAATTAATTTCTAGTTTAATGATTTAATTTTGTCTGTATTCTTATTTTTTTATACATAATAATTCACTTGGCATTTTGTTCATTACATGCCTTTAATTTTCTAAATCTTATATTTATATATTAATTAATTTTTGTTTATTTTCGTATTAGTTATTATGTATCAAAATAATTTTTCTTGGTCCTAATTTGATTTTTAAGGTATGTTTTTAGAAAATTTAATTATTTTATTCGTATTAAACTGAGATATAATCTTAATTCAAGTTATAATTTTATTAAATCTATAATATAATCTCTTTGACTATAAGAAATAAGAAAAATAATATAAAATTATATATTTCATCATTTTAGTTTGATATTTTTAGGTCTATTTATTGATAATTGTTTATTGAAAATGTTGTTCATGTTCTGAGGTATTAATATAGGTTAAAAACTCGAATTATATAATAAATAACATGTAGACTGCTTAAATCATTCATTGAAGAGAATATTTTATTAAAATAATTCAAAGATTTTAGCAAATAAATTTACTAATAATCTTTGTTTTGGATGAATTAATAATTTACAATTTTACATTTTATGGGTGTAAATTATTTAAATAAACAACGAATGAATAAGTTTTAAAATTACTGAGAATTATTATTTTTTTTAGAAAATGTTTGCTTAATTTTTACCAAATCCATCATAAATATCAAAATATTCTTATACATTTTTTAAATTTTTATGATAAAATAATCCGATCTTGGCTTTTAAAACTGAATATTGAAATTACTCTTCCATTAGTTATGAATTATTCAAATTTGTATTTACTTTAATTTATTGAAAAAAAAATTAAAATAATAAGTTCATACATTTATATAAGAAAATAATTTTCGTTTATTTATATGCAAAATACTTGAGTTATTTAATTCAATTAAATATTCAATTTATAATTATTCTTATTATTCCTCTCGATTGATCGCTTTTTAGACGTTTTATCGAGAATGACATGATTCTCTCCATTATATATAGGATACAGGAAAATAATATTAAATATTATTTATATTTCAAAATAGGGTTCGGACCCCGCCCCCGCCCCGTCCCCGAGGACGGGACAGGTTTTGTTGGCTCATCCCCGTCTCCGCCCCCGTGACTCAGACCCCCGCCTTTGCGACCTCCATCCCCGCGGGGGCGCGGGGGTGAAAATACACCCCTAAGAATGACATAATCGTGAGATAAAGGCAAAAATTTTAAAATTTGAATTTTTTTAAACATTTTGACAGTTTTTAAGAAAAAGTTATTTTTGCTTTTATTCTTTAGTATATTTATGGTTTAGTGGTTTGACTTCAACACTAACATTAATATTCTTAAATTTTCCACCGAAGGCCCCAAAAACTAATTACATTTTTGAGAATAAAATGTAAAAATATTTTTGGCAATTTTGCAAAATGTTCTTATTTTTTTGGCCTTTGTTTTTATTTTGAAAATTTTGATGTCATTTATAAACAAAATCTGTGCAATTATGTCCAAAGAAATTTAATCAAGACGACACATCAACTAAAGGGATGTGGAGCCAATCATATCATTTATAAAAAATAATTTTTTGTGAATTTTATTGGAGCTAATTCAAAGCAAACCCCCGCCCCCGTCCCCGGGGGCGGGTCATTTAGTCACCCCCGCCCCCGCGAAAAGCCACCCACGCCCACGGGGTCCGAACCCTATTTCAAATAATAGAACTATTTTTGAGGAAATAAATTTAGCATTTATTATTACTTTACTTTTTATATTTTTTAAATATTTTTTCATATGTGTTTTAAGTTCATTTTGGTTTTAATTTACCTATTTTTGATCCTTTTAAATTTAATTATGTGCGTTCATTATAATGATTAGGGTTGTAAATTATATGTATGGACATAAAATATAGAATAAAAATGACCGAAACATGGACCAAAATATTGACTAAAAACTGCCAAAAATATGTTATTTAAATCTTCAAAAATTCCAAAAAAAGTTTACTATTCAATATTTGCTTAAATAAACTTTAAAAATACAATAAAGAAAGTTCGCAAAAAATTTTTAAAATATTTATTAAAAGGCCAAAATGACAGCGAAACTCAAATTTTTTGAATTTTTTGGGGGTGTAATTGTAATATTTCCAAAAATCGATCTTTTAGGGGTTTATTTTTCGCTTTTTTTTGCATTTTTCTTGTGAAAATTAGCCAAAGATGGCCGAAATATGGTCAAAAAAGGAAAAAGTGGAGAAATATGGCTTTATTCTCGAAAACCCTAAATATGGATTAAAACTTTATTAAATCAAAAATTTTAACGCAGAAATGCAATTTTTGAGTCCCTTTCTCCATAGCTTATCTTTAGAAAAAATATGTTTTAATCCATATAATTTACAACTCTAATAATGATCTTTTTCGCCTTTTTTTCCTTTGTTTTTTAAATTTTTGACTTTATTCTTCAATTTTTAGTGATATTCTCTATTCTCTAGCCTTTTTTCTTTTTTTTTGGGGTCTTTGATCATTATTAAATTTTTTAGATATATTTAAATTTTTTTCAACAATCTGATGCAGTTAGGGCTAAATTTTTTTAAATATACTTAAAAATTGACAAAAAATAATAAATTTTATTTTTCTGTTGAAATGGTTAATTTATTTATGGATTACAATTTTTATAAAAGATTTTGACTTATTAATTGCATTTCATTTTTTGTCATGTTGTATATTATAAAAAGGGCTGCCAAAAATAGTACCAAATGTGCTCAAAATATGTACGAAGAATATGTAAATAAAATTTTTAAAAAGGGTTATTTTTTGGAAAAAACTTCTTCGTTAATGGTTAAATATGCACAAGATGCCATAAAAATGACCTAAATAAACTTATAATCAACTATTTAAAAAATTAATCTTTGATATTTTTCAGGGGTATATTTTCAAATATATAATTTTTTTCATTATCAATTTCAAAATATGTAAAAAACAAATGAAAATATGCGCAAAATTTGCCGAAATTTTGGATTTTTTAGGATTTCAAAATATATAAAAAAATCCTCAAAATATTTAAAAAATAAAAAAATTCAATTTTTTTTTCTAAGTAAATATTATCTATGATATTTTATTGCATTTTATTTAAAAGCGATGTGTCGGAGAATTAATTAAATAATTTGGTTGAAATTAATAATAAATTTTAGTTTAGTTTTTTATATTCCTTATCTTACATTTTAAAAATAATCTTTAAATAAATCGTATCCTCTGTCAGGTTCGTAGTACTTAATGAATAGAGTCTTAGCCATTTATATTGTGATGAAATGTATATATTTATGAAATTTATTTAACTATAAGGCAATTAAAGTATTCTTTCTGTGCCTTTGTTTTGTAAATTTTAAATTTACTTTTTTTAAGTGTACATTTTTTTTTTGATAAACATAATGAAAAGAAATTTTGTTTTAAAATTCCATTTTCAAAATTAATATATTCATTGGATGGATTTTTTCATAATGTTGGATATACAATTTATTAAATTTTTGGATATTTATTAATTAGTTTTCAATAATCAAATTGTATTTTTATTTTCTAATGAATTATTGACCTATTTATTTTACCATAAAGATGGTTGGAGATCCATTAAGCCATCGAACATCAATTTTTTTATTTTCAACAAATAAATTTTGTGTATTATATTACATTGAATTGAATTAATTGGTTTAATATTATTAGCCATTAACATATTTTTATGTAATCATAAATATTGCGTCTTATCAAATAACAACGAGAATATTATTATTAAAATGAATTATTAATTTGTCTTATTTGTTTTGAAATTCATTTTTAATTTTGTAGCTATTATGAGCTTAGAAGATTACGAATTATTAAGTTCTTATTGAATTTTTATGTTATATTATTTAATAAGTATTTTATTGGTTGATGATATTCACTTTATATATGATATTTTCATATTTGTTAATTCTAAAGTAATTACTTTTCATTTTTTTGAAATATATTATGATAACAAATACATGAAAATTTTCTAAAACTGTGAAATGCTGCAATTTTTATAGCAAATTTATTCGAAATTGAATTAATTGTCCATGCCGCAGGGTGTCATAAACTCGGTGAATCTTATATAGAAAGGACAATACGGTAAATGCATGGTCAGTAGTTTTCAATGTGCTTTATTTTTAATTAGATTAAACATTTTATTTATTCGAAGATTATTAAGCATTTTTTGTAAATTAATGCATATTTTTTCATGTATTTATGAAATCTAAACTTTGTTTATTATTAATTTAACTTAAATAAATTTAGTTTTAAATTTAAATTTTATGTAAATTTCAATCGATAGTCATATTCTTGTTTATTAAAATTAGTTCACAACCGAAAATCTGTTTCAATTGTATTCATTAAATATACCTGTCTACGAAAACTATTTTTTGGTTTTCATTAATTTCAGATTATATAATAAAGAAATTATTTTATATTTTCATTATTTTTATAGCTATTATTAAGCTCTTTGGATTTGATGTTCAAAATATTACATACGGATTTTAATATCTTTATTGAAAAGGTAAGAAAAGCATTTGATTGTCGGCCGAGAAAAAAATGTATATAATACTAAAACTCTTAGTTCAATTTCTTTACATTTTACAGAATTAATATAATTGCTACAATTTAAAATTAGTTTTTTTTTTTTTAAATTTTGGCATTAGTCTATGAATCAGATTTATGATTTATAGTATTAAGTTTTATAATTAATATAATAAGATTTATTTTTTGGGACAAGAAATAATGAACAATTAATTTTATAATTATTTTAATTCTTTCAGTTGTTTAATACGTTATTGAAACAATTTTTAATAATTTTTTTGATCACGTTTTTTTTATGTTTATTTAAGTTTCAATAATAAATTGTTTGTGTTTAAATTAATAATTTATATATTTTCATGCACTGTTTTATTTTTTATTTTATTTTCTTACGGTTTAATATAAATATTTTAATTATTTTTTAATTGGTCCAGTACAGGCACCCTATGTAAGCGAAAAATAACATTTGAGAAATAAATTGTTGAGGAAGAGATTAATTTTTTTCTTTAATTTAATTAGCAAGAAAAATAACATATAGATAGCCCCGTATATTAATTATTTATTTAAAATTTATATTCATTTTATTCTTATTATTTTTACTACACACATATACTAATTTAAATTACAAAATTAGCGAAATTTTTTTTCTCTGCTTATATCTAGTTTTAATTTAAATATTCTTATCTATTATCTAATGAAATAAGCGTCCACAAAACCTCATGACATTGTCAATTTTCTAGTGAATTCTTAGAACATTTTAATTGCCAATTTTTGTATTATATTTTTATATTATAATTTTTGGCAAAAAGTTCTCTAATTTAAATTTCGTGAGTTTGGATGTTTAATTTAAGTTATATTATTCTTTAATTAATTTTAAATCGATAACTCTACCACATTGTTATTCATGAGTCAGGTTCGCCATCCAAAGGTCCATTTGCATATACTTTTATCGTTATAATTATAATAAAGTAAAAAATCATTTTTATATTTATTTTTAATAAATTATTTTAATGATTTTTACTTTGCTTCAATTAATTGCATCCGGGTTTTTGATTTATTTCTCTCTGTTTATAATTTTTTAGTATTGAAAATATTTTGACTGCATTTTAGTACGCGACAAATGCCAACGGAACAAATTCCAACGTGGCCGCGTATCATAAAAAAATATTCGAAATTATTCAAAAAATTACTATTACAAGGCAAACAAAAGTAACTAGTATACATTCAAATTCAGGGAAAAATTTCGCTAATTTTGTAATTTAAATTAGTATATGTGTGTAGTAAAAATAATAAGAATAAAATGAATATAAATTTTAAATAAATAAATAATATACGGGGCTATCTATATGTTATTTTTCTTGCTAATTAAATTAAAGAAAAAAATTAATCTCTTCCTCAACAATTTATTTCTCAAATGTTATTTTTCGCTTACATAGGGTGCCTGTACTGGACCAATTAAAAAATAATTAAAATATTTATATTAAACCGTAAGAAAATAAAATAAAAAATAAAACAGTGCATGAAAATATATAAATTATTAATTTAAACACAAACAATTTATTTTATTATATATACGTTATATTGACAAGGGGTTTCATCCCTAAAACCAATTTCTCGGGAACGGCTGAACGGATCGGGCTGAAATTTTGCAGGTATAGGCAGCTCGGGACGGGGCATCCGGGAAAACTATAGGTTTTTTTCTCCGAGGGCCAACTGAGTCCCAGCGGCTCAAAAACCGACTTTTCCAACAGTCTCAGTGTTACGAAATTTTTTGCTTTTGCTTTTTTGGCTTAGTGAACCCCAAAAGCGAAATGCCCCAACTATGGCCTACAACTTTGCCAGCAAAAATTTTTTGATCAGACCAAAGGCCTGGCCTGGAAAATTGGTAGACCGAGGTCTTCTCATTTTGGACACTTCAGTACCAGGCGAATACCGCGTCCGGGTTTGATCTGAGCGAGGGGGCGCCAGCGGACTTTTTGTAGAGCTTTCGAAGCTCTATCTAACCATCTTTAAAAATTTCGAAAATTTTCAAAAATTTTCGAGCTAGGCCTAAAATTCGGTTTTTCAGTTTTTGAATTTTAGGATTTTTTAACGATTTTTCCGGGGAAAACGGAGACCACTTCCAAAACATCGTTTTTCGAGCTCTATCGATTGGTGATGTTTTTAGAAAATTTTCGATTTTTTCCCGGAAATAGAAAAAATTTTTGGCCTAAGCGGGACATTTGAGTCCCGGGCCCATAACTCCTCAGGGGTTGGTTTTAGCCAAAAATTGCCTTAGACAAAAATTGTAGAGCTTTTAAAGCTCTATCGAATGGTGTACTAAATGTTCGAAAATTTTCAAAAATTTTCGAGCTAGGCCCCCTAGAAATTTTCAAAAATTTTTTTTGGGTCTAAAAGGGAGGTGAAAAATTTTTTTCTGGGGTATTTTGAGGTGCTGAGCACGAATATGACCTTTGTTTTTTGTTTCGGAATTTTTGGAATTTTTTAAAAATTCAAAAAATTTTTCAATTTTTTGACCCTTGGAAATTATGGGTTAAAGTTTGAAAATTCATAACTCGGTGATGGTTTCATCGATTTAACTATTATAAAGCTTTAAAAATCGAGAAAAATAAGGAGAATTTTAGGCTTTTTATTTGGTGTTTCTATCTCTAAAAATAAAAAAGATATTCCAGAAATTCTGGAAATTTTCGAATTTTCAGAAAAAAATTCATAACTCGGTTCTGAAAAGTCATTTGTGAAAATTAAAATACTACTAAAATCCGCAATTTTTTTCTCTATTAGATAAATTTTATTTCATCTTTTTATCACTTTTTTAAAAAAAGATACAAAAATATAAGTGCTTTTTGGATTCGGGACCAAAGGGGGGTGACAAGGATTTTTGAGTTGAAAATTTTTTTCACCAAAAATCATCTAAAAACATGTCTTTTAGGCTATTTTAGGTCGCTGACCACGAATATGAAATCAGATTTTAGTTTAGGCATCGTTAAAACCTCAGAATCCCTGTGTGATTGGGGATTCTGAGGCATCATTTTGAGGGGGGGGGGGGGCAAGTTCGAAGCAGGGCGGTTTCAATTATTTTTCTTTGCATTTTATCATTGTTTTAATTAATTTAAATGTTTTTTTTAACTAATATGAAATAAATTAATTATTTACATTAAATTTAATTTTTTTTAAATTCAGAGATGCTACGCTAGCATGAGTTAATTTATTTGATAGTGTACTTTTCAACACACCATCTACACTAGCTCAGCTACACTAGCTAATAACCTAATGTAGCGATGCTTCACTAGCATGAGTTAATTTATTTGATAGTGTACTTTTCAACACTCCATCTACACTAGCTAACCTAATGTAGCGATGCTACACTTGCATGAGTTAATTTATTTGATAGTGTACTTTTCAACACCCCATCTACACTAGCCCATAATCTAATGTAGAGATGCTAGATTAGCATGAGTAATTTATTTGATAGTGTACTTTTCAACACCCCTTCTACACTAGCTCATTACCTAATGTAGCGATACTACACTAGCATGAGTTAATTTATTTGATAGTGTACTTTTCAACACCCCATCTACACTAGCCCATAACCTAATGTAGCGATGAGTTAATTTATTTGATAGTGTACTTTTCAACACCCCATCTACACTAGCTCATAACCTAATGTAGCGATGCTACACTAGCTGCCGTTTTCAGAGCTGAACAAATTTACAAAAACGGGCGCGAAGCGCCCGTCTGAGCTCAACAAATTTAAAAAACGGGCGCAAAGCGCCCGTTTGCGGCCGCGAAGCGGCCTAATTTTAACCGTCCATGCTACACTAGCTAATAACTAATATAGAGTTTCTACACTAGGATCAGCAATTTAGTATAAACTGCACTAGCGTAGAGTATCCAGTGTAGTTTCTCTACACTCTACACTACTCCCACAGAAAAGTCTATAAAAGGGCTGCGAAACCGTCAGTCCGCTCCCATTTTTTCCGAAAGCTAAACTGGACTAGCGTAGAGTATCCAGTGTAGTTTCTCTACACTCTACACTACTCCTACAGAAAAGTCTATAAAAAGGCAGCGAAACCGTCAGTCCGCTCCCACTTTTTTCGAAAGCTAGCGTAGCAAATGCACTAGCGTAGAGTGTCCAGTGTAGGATATCTACACTACTCCCACAGAAAAGTCTATAAAAGGGCAGCGAAACCGTCAGTCCGCTCCCACTTTTTTTCGAAAGCTAGCGTAGCAAATGCACTAGCGTAGAGTATCCAGTGTAGTTTCTCTACACTACTCCCACAGAAAAGTCTATAAAAGGGCAGCGAAACCGTCAGTCCGCTACCATTTTTTTGAATAGCAAATGCACTAGCGTAGAGTGTCTTGTGTAGGATATCTACAAGACATTGTGTTGATGCTACATTTTTTATATGTTTAGCAAAATATTTCCTTGACAACGAAATCATATATCTATTCCATCCGAGGGCAGCACAGTCAGATGGACAACACCCACAACAACAACAACATGTCTTCCAAACAAATTCCATCCGATGGCGAGCAGCCAATCGGTGTCCAATTGTCTGTAGCCCCTGGCAGCAGCAGTTCCGTTAATGGAAAAGACCACTCAATCTTCGTTGGCGGGTTTGCCTTATGATACTTTATCTTCCTTATTTTTTTGTATTTAGTTTATCGATTGATACCACAAACGCTTCTTTGAGTGCTTATTTTTCGAAATTTGGTAAGGTGGAAAATTGCAAGGTTGTACGACATGTCAAGAACAAACATTCGCGCTGTTTTGGCTTCGTGACCTTCGTGTGTACCCAGGTATTTATGAATTATAAAGATAAACTACTTTATACCTAAGACTGCCGCAATAATTTCGGGTGGACCTCATACCATTGATGGGAAAGTTGTTGATGTGAAGCAGATGGAGAATCAGCAGCCGAAAAATAAGCTTGGCAACAAACGCACTCGAGTATGTAAAAAAATACTAATTAAATTCTTAGTCTGTTTGAACTAAGTTAATAAACGAATAATTTAGAAAAACATTCAAAGTCGTGGTGAATCCAAGGTTAAAGGAATTAAGCAGGAGTTTAGTAAGAAAGAAGTTGATGAAAAGCGCGGGACGAACAAGAAGAAAGATGTACTTGAAAGTGGGAAATATATTTTCAATATGAATTTTAGTTAGAATTTTTATGATCTTAACGTTGATTTTGAGAAATTTTTTACCGGTTTATGATATGCTATGATGATGTTCTTGAAGATTTTCGTGCACCACAAATAAATTTTTGTTACATTTTGTTTTTTATAATTAAAAACGGGCGCGAAGCGCCCGTCAGAGCTAAACAAATTTAAAAAACGGGCGCGAAGCGCCCGTTTGAGGCCGCGAAGCGGCCTAAAAATTGCTGATAATTTTTTAAAATTCCAAATCTCTCCCCAACCAACAGCAATCTAGGTAGCGAAGCTCCCAAAGCGCGAAGCGCTTTAAAGCAACAGATCCGACGGTTCACGCACCCGCTAGTTTTATATACCTAAAGAAACAGATGAACTCATTGCTAAAACTAAAATCTCGGGAACCGCCGGACCGATTGAGCTGAAATTTTGCAGGCAGGGGCAACTTTTGACGGCGCATCCAGGAAAACTATAGGCATTTTGATCCGGAGGCCAGTTCAGCGCCAGCGGCGCTGAAACGGCTTTTTGGAGGAAAATGCATGCAGTTTTGGGGCCATAACTTTTTTCTGGGAACCCGGAGCCAAAAATGTCTGCTGAGAGGGCCCTAAGTTGGAACGTTTGGGAAATTTTTTTCTTCTTGGCCGAGGCCCTAGGATCAAAGCCCTGGCCTGCAAAAATTCGCAAAAATTTTTTTCCATTTTTCCGGTTTTTCGGTTTTTCGGGAATAACTCGCTGGGGATTGCGCTGAGCGGGTCGGCGCCAGTGAACTTATTGTACAGCTCGATGAGCTCTATCTTGTCAATTTTTTAAATTTCAGAAATTTTCAGAAATTTTCGAGCTAGGCCCCCTCGTCACTTTTGAGGTTTTTGAATTTTAGTATTTTTTGCAGATTTTTCTCGGAAAAACCAAGACCACTTTCAAGCAACCGTTTTTCATGCTCTATCGATTGGTGTGATTTTCAGAAAAATTTTTCAAAATTTTTTTGGAAATAGAAAATTTTCAGAAATTGGGGGCCAATTTCTGTTTTTGGCTTATAACTGTGCAGAGGTTGATTTTAGCAAAAAAATGTCTTAGACCATTTTTGTAGAGAATTTTAAGCTCTATCTAATATGCTTTATCTTATGTTTTTATCATGAGCTTAAAAAAAGTTATAAAATAAAATTTAATTTTTAAATGAAAAATCATAGGGGTCCCCATGAATTATGGGGCTATAACTCGTCAGGATTTGTTTTTAAGCGAAAAATCGACCAAAACATTTTTGTAGAGAATTTTGAGCTCTATCTAATGCGCTTTATCTCATATATTTATCTTTATTTTAAAAAAAGATAAAATAAATACAAAAAATTTATAATATTTTAATTCATTCTAGCGACGCGGCGAAGCCGCGTCCCATAGCGCGACAGCGCTTTAAAACAACACACATTATACAATAATTATTTTATCTATATTAATTTAACAAAATTATATTTATGTTCAGAAGTATACTGCCTACACCGCCCCCGTCAATTCCCCACGCTAGTTATATATATGTTATATAGGTAAGGGGTTTCGCTTCAAAAACTAATTTGAGTCGAACGGGAATAGGTACGGAGCTGAAATTTTGCATACGTATGCACCTTGGGACGGGGCATCTGGGAAAACTATAGAGAAAAATTCAGCGCCGCCAACTGAGTACCAGGGACTGATTTCTTAATTTTTCATGCGTTTGAGGACCCGTAACTTTTTTTGTAAAACTCGAATCAAAAAATGCCCGCTTTGAGGGCCCTAAGTTGAAATGTTGACTAAAAGTTAAAAAAAATTCCAGGCCTCTATCTCTAACTCCCTGGGCTGGGTGCTTCTACAAAAATTCAGTACCAACTTTGTCCACTTCAGTCCCCGGTGAATACCACGCCCGGGTTTGATCTGACCAAGGGGGTGCCAGCGGGACTATTGTAGAGCTTTGAAAGCTGGATTTTTCCAAATTTTAAAATTTCGAAAATTTTCAAAAATTTTCGAGTTAGGCCTAAAAGTAGGTTTTGGGGTTTTTGAATTTTAGGATTTTTTAACGATTTTTCCGGGGAAAACGGAGACCACTTCCAAAACATCATTTTTTGAGCTCTATCGACTGGTATTTTTTTCGAAAAAATTTCAGTTTTTTTCCGGAAATAGAAAAAAATTTTGGCCTAAGCGGGACATTTGAGTCCCGGGCCCATAACTCGTCAGGGATTGATTTTAGCGAAAAAAAGCCTTAGGGCAAAATTGTAGAGCTTTTAAAATGCTATCGAATGGTGTACTAACTGTTCGGAAATTTTCAAAAATTTTCGAGCTAGGCCCCCTAGAAATTTTCGAAAATTTTTTTTGCGTTGAAAAGGGGGGTGAAAAATATTTTTCTGGTGTAATTTGGGGTGCTGAGCACGAATACCAAGTCCATTTTAAGTTACAGAAATTTTTGAATTTTTTAAAAATTCAAAATATTTTTAAATTTTTTGGCCCTCGGGATTTTGGCCGAATATTTGAAAATTCATAACTCAGTTCAGATCGGGTCAATTTTAGTATAATAAAGTAATAAAAATAGAGAAAAATAAGGAGAATTTAATGCATTTTATTTGATATTTCTATCTGCAAAATAAAAAAAGTTATTCCAGAAATTCTGGAAATTTCCGATTTTTCAGAAAATAATTTATAATTCGGTTCTGAAAAGTAGTTTTCACAAATAAAATAATAGAAAAATCCGCAATTTTTTGCTCTATTTAATGTATTTTATCTCATGTGATTATCACTTTTTTGAAAAAAGTTATAAAAATAAAA